>APFE030614648.1:21393-161987 GCA_000404065.3 Pinus taeda
GAACTAGTAATGGAGTGTACAAGCCTAGTTTTCTATTGTTGGGCTTGATTTTAGCACACATAGTACACCCTCTTACATGTCTAGAAACTCTCTCATTCATTTTTGGCCAATAACAAAATCTTTGCAGCTGTGCAACTGTTTTACTCACCCCAAAGTGACTTGATATTAGAGAAGTGTGTGCTTCTCAAATTTTCTTTACTCTTTTAGTTTGTGGAATGCATAGCTTCCCACAATGATATAGGAGTCGGTCCTTTATATGATAATCTAGTTCTTCAACTCATTTGCCTTGAATTAAAGTTTCATATACATCTTTGAAATCTATATCTTAAGCATATTGTTCAATGTAGATCTCATGTAACACAAAATTATGCTTAAGTATAGTAGATGCATTTATAATGGGTCTAGATAACATATCTACAACTTTATTGTGTATGCCCTTTGTATATCTGATGACTAAATGAAACTATTGTAGAAAAACCATCCATCTATAATGCCTTGATTGCTGCAACTTAGTTTGGGAGTGTAGATATTGAAGTGGTTGATGATTAGTATGAATTCCTGTCTCTTTGCCCATTAAGTAATGTTTCCACTTTTTCACACTCTGTACTAATGCATACAATTCTTTATCATATGTAGGATAGTTAACTACTGCAGAATTAAATGTCTTAGAATGATAACATATGGGTTTACCATGTTGTATCAACACTGCTCCCATGGCATAGTCACTGGCATCCGTTTGGATCTCAAATGGTCTTTGAAGATCAGGTAGTGCTAGTATTAGTGTTGTACTAATCTTTTCTTTCAAGGTGTCGAAGGTTTTCAGTTGTTTGCCTCCCCACTGAAACACCTTGTTCAATCCTGTTAAAGCATGTAAGGGAGCTGCAATTAAGGAAAAGTTAGAAATGAAATTTCTCCAATATTGTGCTGCTCCTAAGAAGCTCCTAACTTCTATAGCAGATTTGGGCTTAGGCCAGTTCACAATGACTGTCACTTTAGAGGGATCTATCTTCAATTCACCACCCCCTACTATATGTCCCAAATAATTCAGAGATGTTTTTCCAAATTCACATTTTGAGAGTTTAACATAAAGTTTTTCTCTTTTCAAAACATCTAGTGTCTACTTAACATGCTTTAAATGTCCTTCCCATGTTTTGCTAAATATCATAATGTCATCCAAATACACAATAACAAAATCATCAAGAAAAGGTTTGAGTACATCATTCATTAATCTCATGAAAGTAGCATGAGCATTAGTTAAGCCAAAAGGCATAACCAGCCACTCATACAATCCCTGCTTTGTTTTGAAAGCAATCTTCCATGCATCTTGTTCTGCCACTCTGACCTGATGATATCCACTATGCAAGTCTAGCTTGGAAAAATAAATAGCTTCTTTCAATTGATCTAACAGATCATCTATGTGAGGAAGAGGATAACGATTTTTTATTGTTATCTTATTCAGTGCTCGCTAATCAATGCACATTCTCCATGAGCCATCTTTCTTTCTCACCAAAACGATTGGTGACCCACATGTTGATGTGCTAGGTCTAATGAACCCTTTCTCGAGTAACTCCTACACCTGGTTCTTGATTTCAACATTCTCTAAAGTGGACAACCTATACATTCCAATGTTAGGCAATGGAGCATCTTGCTGCAAAATAATATCATGCACTCTTTCCTTTTTGGGTGGCAGACCTTTAGGTTCTTGAAACAAGATATCATACTCTGAAACAACTTTTTCTAAGTCAGCTTGCTGTTTAGCATTACAACCCTCAAATACATTGGTTTTATTAGGTTTCTTTTCCTTTACAACCATTAGTAAGAATTGTTTGCATGAATTTATCATTCGTTTCATCTACTCTCAGTTTATGAGAGTATAATTATTTTTGAGCTTATGAGCTCTTACAAAGTATTCGATTCCAACTTTAACAAGTAGATGCCTATTCTCAGCTCTATAGAAGATAGCTTTTTTGTTATACAAGTAAGGATTTCCTAAAACAATTCCACATATATCCAAAGGAATTATGTCTAACTCAACCTCGTTTACAAATGCTGACCTAAAAGAAAACCTGAGTTTGCATTGTCTAGTCACTTGTAGTTGTGCTTTGTCATTTGACCATCCTAGTGGGTATGGTTTCTTGTGAGGTGTAGTCACTAATCCCAACTTATTTACAATTGCTTCATAAATTAACTTTACTTGTGATCCACTATCAAAAAAGCTATCAATCTTTTGGTGTTTGGAAATAACTCGAATATGGAAAAGCTCATGTCTTTTTCTCTCATTTTCTTCATCAATAGTAGATTGTGCAGAATCACTAGTAGATGCTTCAAAATTCTTACCTTTTATACCAGTGGCTGTAATAGTTGTTTCATCTCCTGAGTCTGACCCTAAATCTTTCTGAATAGCTGTAGCAGTCTTCTTCTTCTTGCCCTCGAACTTCTTAGGTCTTAGCTCCGGATGCAGAATCCGATAGTGCTCATCATCATGCCCATCCTTCTTACAGTGAGTGTATGAAGACTTGCTCTTCTGTGCAGTGTTATCCTTCATTGCTTTCCATATCTGCTTTCTTTTCTCCTTATTCTTGCTTGCAGTGGGTTGGGATGATCCCCCAACTTCTGGACTTCCATTCTTTCCTCTACCTTCTAGATGAGTAGCTTGTACAAATACCTCATCTATACTAGTGGGATTAAACATGAGGATAGTGTGCCTCATGTAGCTGTGAAGACCACCAATGTACTTCAACAAAGTCTCAGGTGAGTCTAATGAGATTCCTAGAATCAATGCTCTCTTCCTCAATTTTTTGGTGTATCCTTGTACACTTTGCCCTTTCAATTTTCGAAGAGTTTGCCAGCTCATCATGGTTTGCTCCATGTAGGCCAATGGATAGAACTGCTTTTTGATTGCATAAACAAATTCACTTCAGACAAAAATCATCTTACCATGTCTCTTCGTGTCAGCTTGGGTCCTTCCTTCCCACCAAACCAAAGCAGTGCCTCCAAGGTGTAGGCTTGTTAGCTGAATCTTGCTCTTGCCTGAATCAATACTCTGCACTCTATAATAAACATCAATTTGTCTAATCCAATTGTCCATCTTTTCTGCATTCAACTTTCATCATATATAGCTAAATCAAATTTAACATCTAGTTTAATCAAAGATGCCTTCTTTTTATGTTCAAGGCTATTAGGAGGTGTGAGAAAGCTTTCTTCTTTCCCTTTGCCTTTTGAGTGGTGATGAAAGAGAGACCCATATTCTCCTTTGTCTTGTTTGGACCCTGATGAATCTTCATCTTTATGTTTTCTAAAGGCCTTATACATTTCCTCTACCATGGACTTGATGGCTAGGAAACTATCTATGAATTGAGGTTCTGGCCCCACATAATCTTCTTTTGACATTGTCTTCTAAGGATAGACTCCACCAATTTTAGGATTAGTTTTGACCAACTCTCCTTCTCCTAATTTGAGCTTTGATCTAGTTAACATTCAACAGCTAAAACCAACACAAGCTTGTCTAACCTTAACAACCTAGAGCTCTGATACCACTTGATATGGAAATCAATTTTGAGTGACCTCAGTTAATTAATTAATGAATGAAGGTATTACAAACTCATGTGCTGGTGTGTGTCTATGTTATCTTAGGCAACGGATCGATAAGATTGCAAAATACAAAAACACTGGAAAATGGAAAAGAGTAAGAGAAACACAGTAAGAAAATACAAGAGCACAAAAAATTAATAAGGAGTTCACCCAATCCTCTTGGACTACATCTCCGGTCCAACTTTTAGTGGTGGCCTTCTTTTATTGTGTCTCTAAAGCAGAGTTTTACAATGAGGAGCTCAATTTGAGTCTCCTGAAATAGATAACGCTTAGAAGGGTGGTACATGGATTCCCCAAGCCACTAGAGTGCATAGACTCTTCCTTACCAAGTCTCGACCTCAACTGGTCTTGATGGGATGAGTCCAATTTGGTACTCAGTTCCTGATAGATATCCTCACAAGGATTGCTTGAACCTCTCAAGCCTTTTGTTTGCTCAATGCTGCCTTAGCTTTGGAGGTCATCTCGGCTCTCTGAGTCTTATTTTCTCTCTTCTGTCTCCTTCTTCACTATTCTCTTCTTTCTGACAGTGCTTCCCTCCTTTTTTTTATCTATCTGTGTGTTCATGGCTTAAAGCCAATACGTCTCATGATTGTTCACTTGCTCTTCCACCTCTTCAGATGGCCTACAATTATTCACTTGGAATTCCCTATCTCTACGTCATCGCCACTATGTAACATCTCATAAGTAAGTGGCCACTTGTCCTCTCACGAACTGTGCCAGCTCTTCCTCAAACGGTTCGGTATTTTAGTTACTCTGTGTAATGATTCATCTGCCAACTCAGCGGTCAAATCAGACTTCAGACTTTTATATGTCGTCACGTAATTCTCCCTCTAGATCCAGCTTCCCACCGGGTGCAATCTCCACCATTAGTTTTGGGGCCTCCAGATCTTATGGTTATCGCTCATATCATGCGGTTGACTTGCTCGGACGTTAGCCCATGATGAGATGTCGTTTTCTCTCTCATCCATCAGACATGCATGATTCACTGTATGGCATCGCTAGGTCTCCTGACAATTCGGCTTACCACCCAAAACGCCTTCGATATTCCATCGGTTTTGGAGCGTGGGACCCACCTTTCACTTTAGCACTTTTTGCATGGTTTTTGGCTTTCCTTGTGATTGAGCATTCAGGGCCTTTCCATTTCGAGGGGTTTTGCCCAAACCTAATCACGCATCAAAAACGACCTCCGTTTTTCGATCTGGACTTCCTAACTACTAGTTTGCATCCTACGCAGTCTCCATGGGCCTCGGTCAGTGTACTTTTATTGAGGTCCTCGTCATTCCTTGCTAGCTACAAATTGCCACTGTCTAGAGGTCTTCCTGATAGCTCATTGTCGACAAGTTTTTGAAGTCTGTCTTGATTTGATATAGTCATAAAACTTTGATAATTTTCATGGATCCAATTTAGATTAGTTCAAGTGCTCGCTCTATCTCTTGAGTGAAGTCCTTCTCCTACGATGGCTCACCATGTTTGCCTGATGCCAACTATTATGATGAATCCACTACCTCTATGGGTGTTGTTTCATCTGTCTGTACAAGTTTCACCGCCTGATGTACCTGTTCTTTTTGCGCTTCCTTCTTCTTTTCTCCACAACTCCTGTTCCTTCTGGAGTTGCTCCTTCAACTCATGCAACTCCTCTATTTCTTCCATTATCTATTTCTCTCTCTACCTTTGCACATTTCGCTTGTTGCATTGTTTCCTCTTCACCTCTATAGCCATAGCTACTTTCTCCACAAGTGGGTCTGCTCGGAACTTGCAGCTTTGCTTTTCCTCCATGCTATCGACAATCTTCCTCTTGCACTTGTCGTGCACTCGTATGTTCACCTCTATTGTTGCTACTGCTTTTGGTGCTCTCCAAGATGATGCTTCACGCTAATTTGCTAACCATTCCATAGCGAATCTGATTGGTTCATTGATTCTGGAGGAGTTGTAACTATATCTCCATGGTTCATCCTTCACCCAATGACATGCCCCATGGATCCAATTGAATTGTACTCTCGCGCAGTGATATTTCACAAGACAATGTGGGTCATATGGATTGTAACTTTGGAGGTCAAATGGATACTTCTCCATCTGCTTTGCTTCGACATCCACATGTTTGTAACTTTGGATCTCATATAACCCAATGCCCAGCAGAAGAGCAGGCCAAGCTACATTCTTCTTCTAGTGAAACCTAGTTGTCAATCATGCTGAGATGTGATATGCTACTTCCTACATGATGCGTATGTCCAAGGAAAACTTCAGTAGAACATACAGAGGCTTCTCTACATTGTACATCTGTATGAAGGTGCCAGATGGTGAGGCATACCAATGCACAATGTCTATCAGTGCCTCCATTATTTCCTTCGACATGCAGAGTGGATCCTGTTCAAATATCATCTTTTAAACTGGGGTGACAAAATGATCGGATAGCCATGTGATAGCTCCTCTGAATATGCATTCATACAAGATCTTATAATAAGTGTTCACAAAAATCTCCACCAGTGTCCATGCCCACTTCAAGCTCAGGAACTCCTGCCTCACACAGATTGCATCCAAGATGTAGGTGGACATGTATATATCTGCTTGCATACCTTTGGGCAGCTCTCGAGCCCTTGATATGTGTTCCTTCAACTAATGAGCCAACATGCCAAACTAGTTACATCCTTTTGCCTCTCTGGCCAATTGGTCCAATGTGATCACCCAACTCTGTGGGAAGGTTTCTGGGCTTTCTTGGCCATACAGTTGACATGCAAAAGTGACCAAGTATTGATGCACCTTTTGTATTATCTTCGCCTTGTAGACCTAGTTGGGTATCATCATGAATTTAGCCAGATCCTTCACCCAATTCTTCAAAATGTCTATGGAGTTGGCATTGTTGCTAGGTTGTTGAAGGGAGTTTGCATGATGGTCACAGGCTTTGACATCTGATGCATCACATCATAGTCTTGTGCCTTGAAGGTAGCAATATCTATCCCATTGACACCGCTCAATGTCATCGTCCTAGGATTAGTGTGCGAGATGATCCAATGTATCATGTCTGCACATGGGAACACGAGGTATTTGCATTCAATTTGATACAAGCCATACTTGTGGATGTTCACATATTCTTGGCTATCTTCGAGGTCTTCCCCAAATGTGCCTACAAATGCATTATTGACCTCTTGCCATTTCAACTTGATGTCCTTGTCTAGAATCAACTTATTAT
The DNA here is from genome assembly GCA_000404065.3 of Pinus taeda. Classification (NCBI taxonomy): domain Eukaryota; kingdom Viridiplantae; phylum Streptophyta; class Pinopsida; order Pinales; family Pinaceae; genus Pinus; species Pinus taeda. Next base: position 28,172 of record APFE030614648.1, read on the forward strand.
CTTCATAGATTGGTCGACTTGCGGACACTATCTCAATTGCTACTCCAGTTGCACTTTTGACAGTGTCCTTTGATCTTGCTCTGTTGGAGGCCATTGATCCTTAACTACTAAGAGTCAGATGAACACTTGCACGATCTCGAGACAAAGAAACATGCATGGCAAGAAATGTGTCAGTGAAAACCACAACAAACTTGAGGAAAGACATGAAACATGCTTGGGGATTGACTAGAAAGAATTGCACAATTTCTTTTGGGAGGCTGGATAACTGGCTTCCATTGCACAAAAGGTAGTCTGGGCTGTCTGGGGAGGTTGACTCACTACTAGATTTGTGCAATGTGCAATATAGGTTGGCCTACTGGCTACTAGAATTGCACAGTGCACAATATAGGCTGGCCTGTTGGCTGCTGGAATTATGCAATGCATAATTTCAGTTGGCAGTGGTTGCAAGCTCAGTGAGTACATTGCACAATTTTTTGGGCCAATAGTCACCGTCCCTCAGAATTGTGTAATACAAGACTGGAGGATATATCCTTGGCAGAAATGCACATTTCCTAAGGGGAATAAAGAGCCTTCCTTCTCATGATTATGCAAAGTTGTCTTGGTGATGCAGAGACTAGGCCAAGTCTGCCAAGACCCACCGACAGGAAACTAAAATAAAATGTGAAAGTGAATGCTTGTCGATATTGAGTGTAAGCAGAAGTGAATGATTGTGCATGCAAATATTAAATAAAATATTCAAAAAATGAAACAACATGGATGTGGGTGAAGCGAGTCGCCGAATCAGTGACCATTCACGAAAAATAGTTTCATGCATGTGACACACGTGAGATGTTAACGAAAACTAAAACGATGCTAGTATAGGCTAGTATGCATGTAAACAATAGTAAGCATTCATAGAAATCAAGTAAACAACACTCACACAAGAGAAAACACAAAAACTGATAGAAATGTTGCAAAGGACAAGTTAGGACCACTTACCCATTAATAGATGAGTTGGATGTGTTGAAGAGTCCTCGATGTGGTATCAGATGTCAGAGCTCTAAGATCAATGTGAAGAAATGAGATCTGAAGTGTCAAATAAATAAGTTTGAAGCTCATGATGTGCATGCCACAAACCTAGGAAAATGTGACACTTGGAGGAAAGATTCTAAGACGATCTTTGCATGTAACCTCTAGTTGGTAAAAATAGCTCCCTAAAAGCTAGGGATGATTTTTGCATGTAGCTTTTTCTATTCTAGGAAAAAGGAGCCCAAGCATGCAAGTCAAGTTCCGTTGGTCCCAGGTGGAACTAGTCAACTCAACTGCACATGCAACAGTCTGCTCAGTTGAGAGGAAAAAATGTAGATTTTTGGGAGTGAGTTGGGCTGGATTCCCAAGATATTCGCACGATTTCTGGGCAGAGTAGATGACTGTTGCCCAAGAGTGCACAATTCTTGGGTTGAGTAACCATGCTGGGAGGAATTGCATGATTTTTTAGGTGAAGCTTAACTAGCAAATTTGCATAGCTCTGGAGCCCAACAGGTTGCCAAACAGAATTGTGTAATTTCTGGAGGGAAGGCTGGTTGCCCTCCAAAATTGTGAAATTTCTTGACGGAGTTGCAATGTGTGCAGCTGGACCAAGTCTGGAGAAACAATCTGTGAGGGCAACGCAACAAGATTTGATGAACATGATGTCATTTTGCAAGAAAACCACTAAAGCTTGTGTAATTGATGAAGCAAGACATGTTGTTATGAAAGGTTGGTAGGGAGGCTCCAAAATGAAGCTAAGACAAAATTTTGGAGGGTGGTTGTAGCTGCTACAACAACATACTATCCTTATGTTCAATCCAAGCAATTTAGATGAGGTATGTGTGCAAGCCACACACCTTGAAGCTAGAGGAAAGAACATTCACGAAGAGGGTAGTAAGAAGAAGTCATTCAAGGGTAAGGAGAAAGAGAAGGGTGGAAACTGGAAAGGAAAGAAGAATGCAAGTGTGAAGAAGGAAGGGGAGAAAACTATATGCTAACATTGTTCCAAACTGGGGCATGATGAGGCCCACTATTGGAAATTACCTGTCGAACTAAGGCCTAAGAAACCAAAGAATAAGGGAAAACAAAAGATGACTACTACCACACAACATGATATTGGATCCAATTCTAGTGATGATACCAAGATTTCTGCCATGGTGACAAAAGGGAAAGAATCTATTGCAAGCACTCATTCCTCACATAGTCACAACAACACTCCAAATGAAGAATCAAGGATAGAATTGTTCCATGTAAGGGTAATTTCAAATCATACAAACATTGATGCATTATTTGAGAGTCGATCACAATCAAACATAATTTTAGAAGACTTTGTCAAAAATATTAACCTTAAAACTGTACCTCATCATAAGCCATATCCCTTGGGTTGGATAGTCAATAATGCAAATTTGGAGGTTACAAGGAAATGCTTATTCAGGTTTGCCATTACTGAAAAATTCATTGATGAAGTTGAGTTAGATGTATTTCTACTTGACATCTCAGGAATAATTTTGAGAAACCCATATTTGTATGATAGGAAAGCATTAATTTATTGCCATGAGAACAAATATCTAATCCTCAAGTATGGAGTGGAGTATATTGTGAGATCTCATCACAAAAAGTTAAACATTTCTTTCGTTAATGCAGAGCAGATGAAGAGACTAGTAAATGCAAGTAAAAAATTTGTGCTTCTCATGATCAAGAAAAATAATGATATTGATTATGAATCTTTTGAGGGTTGTGATGATAAGTTAAAATCTGATGTTTTTGATGTGGGAAACAAGCATGGTGATATGTTTTAGGAACCAAAGGGGTTACCTCTCAAGAGGGGAATTTAGCATGAGATATAGCTGCAGTAGGATGTTCCACTTCCAAACATTGGCATGTATCACATGTCGATCATGGAGAGAATGGAAATCAAGAATAAAATTCAAGAATTTCTAAACAAAGGTGTCATATGCCCATCTACTTCACCATGTGGTTCACCCATTGTCTTGGTGCCAAAGAAGAATGGGACTTGGCACATGTGTGTGGATTTCCGTGCATTGAATAAAATAATGGTAAAGAATCATTATCCACTCCCAAGAACTGATGATTTTCTTGATCAATTGAGTTGTGCAAAGTATTTCACTAAGCTAGACTTACGAAATGGTTATCCTCAAGTTAGAATAGCTGAAGTGGACATTTGGAAATTCACATTTAAAACTAAACAAGGATTGTTTGAGTGGTTTGTTATGCCTTTCGATCTTACAAATGCTCCAACTACTTTCATGAGATTTATGAATGGTGTATTGAGACCATTTCTAGATGACTTTGTCATTTTTTACTCAGATGATATTCTCATATTCAGCAACTCCAAGAATGAACATGTCATGCATGTGAACAAAGTAGTTGATGCCTTGAGAAAAGAACAGTTGTTTTAACGATGTCAAAGTGTGAATTTGGCAAGACTTCTTTATTGTATTTGGGACACATTTTTGGAGGAGGTAAGCTGAAGATAGACCCCTCTAAGGTTGAGGTCATTGTGAATTGGCCCAAGCCCATTACAATTACAAAAGTAAGAAGTATTCTTGGGGAAGCACAATATTGGAGGAAATTTATTGCTAATTTTTCTTCCATTGCAACTCCATTACATGTATTGACTAGTGTCAAGAAAGTCTTCCATTGGAGAGATGGACAATAAAGAGAATTTTATTCTTAAAACAAAAGATCATTTCAGCACCGGTATTAGCTCTTCCAGATCTTAAGCAGCCATTTCAAATTCAAACGGATTCTAGTGATTATGCCATGGGAGTAGTTCTTATGCAACATGGTAAGCCCATTTCATCTCATTCTGAAATTTTTAATGGTGTTGTGACTAATTATCCCACTTATGACAAAGAAATTTATGCATTGGTACAAAATGTTAAAAAATGGAAACATTACTTGATGGGGAAGGAGACCATTATCCCTACTGACCATCAAGTATTGCAGTACTTATAGTCATAGTCAAAGCTGCAACAATCACGACACTTCAGATGGATGAGTTTTCTACAACAGTTTCAATTGTTTATCAAGTACAAAAAGGGAATCTACAATAAGGTAGCTAATACACTTTCTAGTCCTATTGTAAATTCATATATTATACTCAATCAAAATTATATTTAACATGAAAGTTACATTGAGAAATATGCATATTATAATGACTTTCAAGATGTGTATGCAAGATTGAGGCAAGGAAACCAAATTGAAGAGTTAGATTACCATGTACATAACAGTTTGTTGTATCACTTCGGAAAGTTATGTATTCCACAAGGAGAAAGAAATAGTATCATAAGGGAGGCACACACTTCATTGATTGTTGGACACTTTGGTGTAGGAAAGACAGTAGAAAATCTCCAAAGGTATTGTTATTGGCCACGCATGTTTTATAATGTATCTCATTTCATTAGAGGATGTTCTTTGTGTGCAAGAAGTAAGCCTAGCAATAGGAAACTAGGATTGTACACTCCACTTTCAATGCCTTCACGTCCATGGGAGAGTATCTCAATGGATTTTGTAGGAGGTCTTCCATTGTCAAGGAAAGGTCATGATTACTTCCATGTAGTTGTAGACAAGTTCAACAAGATGTGTATTCTAACGCCATGTAAAAAGAAAACTAAAACTAAAAAAACAACTCAACTTTTCTTTCAAAATATTTGGGTTCATTTTGGTCTTCCTACTTCCATTGTTCGTGATCGAGATTCTCGATTTGTTGGGAATTTTTGGTCAAATTTGTGGGACATGATGGAAACTAAGTTGAAGAAAAGTACAACCTTTCATCCACAAATAGATGGAAAAACCGAGGTGGTCAACATGACAGTCACTCATCTTCTTAAAGGATATTACAACAAACATCCCAAGTTGTGGGATGAACAATTTCATTACATACAACATGCATACAATAGGGCAAAGCATTCTTCCACAAACACATCGCCATTTGAGGCATGTTTTGGGTACTTGCCAAGATTGCCATTGGAATTCATCTTTGAGAAATATGTCACCATTGATGGTCATAGTGACATCGATAAGGCAAGGAAGTTCATTGAGAAAATTTAGTTGATACCTCACACAGTTCAAGAACCACCAGAAAATAGTCAACGAAGCTACAAGGCAAGGCATGAAAAACACCGTGTCGACCATAAATTTCAAGTTGGAGATGAAGTTTGGATATATATTAGCAAAGAGAGACTTCAAGGGGAAGGTAAAAAGCTTAAACCAATTTGTTATGGTCCTTTTAAAATTCTGGAAAAGATTGGTAACAATGCATTTAAGCTAGATTTGCCTCCTTATATGGAAATATACTATATTGTTAATGTTGATAATTTGAGATTGCTTTAGCCTCCTTTGGTTGATGATCAAGGAGATCATGTTCAGCTACCATCAATAGATGATTTCTTGCCAGAATATCTTGATGAACTTCAGCAAGATCTCATACTTGACAAAAGAACCTGAACTTCAAAGAGAGGGAATGTCGAATACCTTTGAGTGGGACTGAACAGACAAAATCCTTCTAAGGCCAAAAGGTTGTAGATTGAGAAGGTGAGGGAGTTGTACACTCACCTGCTAAATAATTGATAGTATCTTTTGGAGTCCAAAAGGCTTACAATGGGGAGGAATGATCAGGTGCTCAATATTTAGCTCAAAAATCAATGTGCTTAGAATCGCTCAAAACCTGAACAGCCGTCCATCTCGGGGATACGATCCCAATGCAACTCGTCTCACTCAAAGTAGAGCTTGTATGAGGAAGATATTGCATTATGTCCACTTTTTCAAATAGAGGAATTAAAAAAAAGGTACAGTCAGCAGTCCATACTACTGACATGGTAGGTGACTGGGCAGGTCAAAGTTGGTCAATGGCTAATAGGATCTCTCCAAGTGATGCATTGAGGTTGGTCGATGGTGTGGTGATTTGGCTTCATTTTATTGGTCGGATTATGGACAAATGAGGAGGAGACATGTGGCAAGCCCAAAGGCCACCACATGTCCCTCCCCAAAGGTCAAACTTATCGGTGCGTAGTGTAAAATTATTATGGTAGGTCAGTGGAGTCGAATTCACGACCTTGCCTAAACAATTCCCACATCTTACTACTATACCGCAACTTCAGTTCTTAACATACTATGGTTTGAAATTATATTTTTTATGTAATGCATTGGCATTTGGGGGGAGGAGAGGGCCAACCCCCTCCCATGTGATTAGTAACACATAATTGACGTTCAACAAACCATAACTGTTAGCTTAAACCGTCGGGTAATCTCACATGTGAACACCACCACTAAACTCGATGGCTAACGCTTAGCATAACTGCACGTGATTAGTGCTAAGTGGGATTAACCCTTAATTAAACACAATTTATCCTTTAATTAAACTTGCAGTTAATTTGGCAAAACTTCTGGTGGTCCCCCTAATTCGGCACTAACTCCAGATTTAGTGGATTTAACTAGAGTTCCTCTAGTTTTAGTGGAGATTTCCTAAGAGAAATTTAAGAAGCCATAATGTTTGCAAATTTCAACCAAACTGGGATCATGAAAAGACATTCTTAGATGATTTTGATGTTCTGAGCACATTGAAGTAGGTTTTAGGAGTAGTAGAGAATTGTAAACAACAATTTTTCCATTTTGAGCTAATGTAGAGGCCTAAGCAATGGAAGCTAGACCAAGGAGATGTAGCACGGGTGAACTCCTTCATCCAAAAACTATGTTAAGTGTTCATTTCGATGGTTTTTTGTATGTTTGTTTGTTGTTATTCAACACTTTGATTTCATGCTATTTTGTTTATTAATTTGACATAAAACTTAACAAAATTTACTTGTTCATTCACAAAGACCATAAAAGAAACCTATGCACAAGAAGCAAATGATAAGAAATTGTTTTTAATTCTAAAGTTGAAATTAGCACAAAAAAACTAACATTCAACAATGGATCATGATATTTCTAAAAAATTCCTCTTTCTTCAGTTTGTTTTACAAATATATTTTATTTCTTTAAATTTTTCTTCCATCTGCTCAAAGAAATTTATCCTTTTAATTTCCTTGCCTTAGAAATTTAAAGAAGGTTGGGAGGCAATGATTTAGACATGGCTTGTCATCATGTTAGCCTCATGAAATTACCCCATCCTTGATCTAAATTCCTCTATCAGTGATGTTTTCAAAAAAACTATTAACCAAACTTAATTGGTATTTCACAAACTTCAAATCCCAATAGAATGCTTCTTGAACTTGACATAGCTATTCATTAGCCTTAATTGCTTCTAACTTGAAATTGTTAATATCTATCATACCATATTCTAATTGGTGTATTGGAACTTGTATTTGGGTAATCTGGGTATCTTTTAGTTTGTCAAAGAAACTAGAGAGTTGTTTAAACCTGATTATTTATGTCCTTAGTTGTTTTTATAGAGTTCTCATCTACTCCAAGTGTTCTTCTACTTTTAACACCCTTAGCCTAATTTTTTCTTCAAACCACACTTGGAATTTATTTAGTTTCTTTTCTAAATGAGCTACTTTATCATATCTATGTTTCATGATTTACTTCAAGTTATTATACTTACAAGATATTAGCTGAAGTAAATTCTCCTATAGAATCTACCATCTCTCCTAATTCCTCATAATTGTCTTTAGAAGCATACCATTCTATTTGCTAGTTTTTTCTTTTAAGTTATTCCCTTTATGATTTCTCTATTTTTCACATTGAAAAATATAACCTATTGGATGAATGCCCTCCACTAAAACAGGTGAAAAATAAACTACATGAATAATACTTGGTGTTGAAGCCCCATGAATTGTTTATATGGGAATCATTGATATGACTCTAGATGCTACCATGCTAGTTATTTCTTATGTTCTCTTTCCTTTTCCTAGAGAATGAAATTCCTAACTAGAAACATTGTAGAGGTAAAACATATTCTATTTCCACTTAAGTGACAATCAAGTATGTTTTTGCTTTACTAGGTAGCTACGACTTTGTGCTCTTCCCTACGTGGAAATTTTCAAAAAGGGACCATTCATGTTGAATTTATTTTTCTCTCCTATTGTTTGATCTTCTCTTTTAGTAATTCATCTCATAAGATCCCAATTATCATAGATGCATCAACATTTTTTTGGGATGTTTGAGCTCCTCTTTGAGCTTCACAAGATGTTTTTTCTTGTTCGTGTGAAGGCTTTCTTGGTTGAGTGTTCTATTGTGGAGCTATCTCTTTCTGGGATATTCCTACGTAGGTACCATATGTCAAGGAATAAATTCCAACCTTTTTTTGAAACTAATTTTCACATATTGTTTGTAGGATTGATAAGTGGAACCTCCTCTTTATCTTTAGAAATTTATAAAATTATCTTGTGTGTCATGGGGGGACTCATGCATTTTCTACAAAAAATCATGATAGGATTTGGCTCTAATAGAAATATCATCGAAATGTGTTTATTCATGGAAATATTTATTTATAGCTATTTGAATGCAACACTTAAATATGACCTTTAAGGGATCATGCCTTTTGAATTTGATATATGAAAAATTCATATTCTCTAATGTTACATCTTCAATTTTTATTCTACATTAGATATGGTATAGAGGCCTTAATGAATAGGGAAATGTGATATTTTGTTTTTGCACTGGAGCATGTAGTCTCTATCTAGGCCTATGGCTACAATATCACAAGTTATTTCCTAGAGTAGATGCTTGCCTAGGGAAAATTGTTGGACAATTGGCAATGACTGGATGGCTAGTGCCTGTGATTATGTTGGCATTGATGTCACCCCCATAAGCATGGAGTTTGGTAGTCCAGGAGGAATCCTATGGTAGCTGGAGTTCTGTGTAGATAGTCATCATAGTACGAGGGTTACTGGAGAAGCCATAAAATAATGACTATGGTGGTTGGGAGTTCAAGAATCCACCAGTAAATAATGACATAGAGTTTACAACTGTCTTATAGTTATAATATGGGATAAAAGTCTACATTGGACCCTCTTCATTGGAAAGTTCTCTAACAGAGCTTTCCAACGGTGTGTGGAAATCTGAAAATGGTCTGATAGATCAAAATTTATGTCCTACCGAAGTTCAATGACTTGAAGTCCTAAGCATGTTCAAATATTGGAGGTCAACACATCATAGCATGCTATATTGTAGATCAGGATATCGAAACCATGGCACACATTGAGGCACAATATCATAATATTGGAGAAGGCTAAATTAGATGGAGAATATCATAACCCTAGAGCATAGCGCCATGGGAGCATTCGAATATCAGAGTTCAGAGAATATTGGGATTTCGGAGGAGGTCATATTGGAATATAAAAAATCAGAGGATATTTGGACCTCAGAGTAGGTCATATTTGAATATTGGAGATTAGAGAATATCGAGGCATCAGAGAATTTCATATCAATATATTAGAGTCTGGAGGCCATCAAAATATCGGAGGTCATTAACATATCAGAGGTTGAAGCATATTGAAATATTAGAACTTCTTAACATATGTATTTTGAGAAGTTACAATATTCAGTGTTACCGATATTGTTAAAGCACAGAGGGATGTTGAATAGAATTAGCAAAGGATTTTATTGCAAAACCAAGGTTAATAACAACTCTTTCTCTCTCCTCCATTAGGAAATATGGCAGCACATGATTGGCTCCAAGAAGCTGTAGTGGCAATTGATGTTAACATGATGTGGAAGTACAATAGACATGTGGAAACCTGTTTTGGCACTTTCAATGACCAAATGGGAAAAATGGTGACATGTGTCACTATTTAGGAGTTGTCATGTGTTGAAGTGATGTCATCATATCAGAGGTCAATTTAATAGAGGATGAGGAAATTGTAACTCCTATGCAAATGGAGTTTGAGAAGGTTACAATGAAGGGGGCTCTGATATTATCTCGCACATAGTCATATGGAGCTCAAAGGAACCAAGGAATAAACAGAGGGAGCTAAGACATTGGGACTCTACAAAAGTTATGATACAAAGGGGCTCCGATATAACACTGCAGTGCTACATTAAGTTGATGGTCACAGGCCTTTTCTTATGTGAAAGTAAACACTCAAGGAGCTAAGTGTCAAAGGAGCTAAGGAAATCGGGTGTTGGGCCTTGGAATTGGTATAATTCTTCACCTCATTTACTTAGTTGATAGTTAGTTTCCAAAATTTTCGAGCTTAGATTATAATAATTTGGATGATAAGGAGTTCTAGAAAGGAGTTAATAACCTTTTTGATATTTTATCTTATTGATGAATCAATTCAAATATTAAATATGTTATTAACTCACGATTTGGGTTAATATGTGGGCAATAAATATTTTATGTTCATTGTTGTTCCTTGAATCACTAAGGAAACCTGAGCCATAGGGAAACCATTTGGACTATTTGCAATGTGTTGACTAAGGATTCATGCCTTATATGCATGAGACAACTAGAAAAGGGGCATAATTTGTTATTCCAGAAGGGATGCTGAAGATTGATAGCTTGAATCAAGCATCGTGAGAATATTTGAATTCTTAGGATAACTTTCCTATTTTTGCATTTGGAATTATGTTGTAATATAAAAACATGATTAAAAAATAGTAAAGGAGGTTAATTATTATTGTCAATTATAAAAAGTGACTAAAGAAACATATTGTCTTAAGTTTTCATAGAATTTCCTGTAATTTACTATTGCATATTAATGAAGATTTTGGTGGTTTTTTTTAATATAGTATATTGAGTTAACTTTAAGATGGTTAGATTCGATAGACCATGGGCCCAGTCCTGGAACAATTATTGTCTTTTCTCTATCATTATTTCTTCTTACTCTCAGTTTTTGAATGATTTAGTGTTCGCTTGATTGAATTATTGTTCACAATATTTACTATTAGTATTTACCAGCAATTATTGTGAAAAACTATTAGATAAAATTCCCTTTACAACATTATGTTTTGTTATTTTTACTTTCAGGAAAGTACGGATTGTTAGCATTCAAGAATTTGATTCTTTTCCATAGATGAATATCAATTCTTTTATCATAGTCATCATTTTCTAAGAAACAACTTGAATTGCTTTATGATTTCTGCATAGGAATGCAACAATTTGCTTTTGTTATCAATTTTGTGATGATTTAAAGGTAGAAAGTGAGTTGTTTCAGTGAAATTTGGTTGTTCCTTTTATCTCTTAGTATTTGATTCCTACTAGTTTTACTTAGATCCGGATAAATTGAACACTATCCTTGCACCAACTGTGTCGAAAAAATTGGAATAAAAAAACAAAATCCGAGGTTGAAAATTTAATGTGTAGAGGTTTCAGTTGATTCTTTAAGAACAACTCTGCACCCAAAATTGGGGTTGTGTAATATTGTAAGATTTCGTTTGTTTAAGTTACGATGTGATGGGGTTTTCATGAATTAGTACATTGAGTTAAATGGATGAATGGTTCGACAGCTAAGGATTAAATGCAGAATGATGGATTTAGTCTACGAAGTTAGTTGGATTTGCAGAAGGCACTCAGAGAAGGCAACGAGTACAACATTTAACAAAGAAGAACTGAATAAATGGAGAAAGAAATTAGCTTCTTCGTGTGCACTTCTAGTAGATTTAAATTAGGAACATCGTGGCCATTCTAGAGTGCTTTAAATCTCTATGGAGCAATGAATAATCATGTGAGGCATGATAGAGTGTGCAGACCGCGTGAGATTAAATTCTCAGTATGGAGGATTATGTAGGGAGTCAGTGAATAATTCACAAACCCATATTTGTGTTTAATTCCATGACATAGTTCAACCAACAGACGCAACAAAAGCAGGAGGATCCATACTGAGATACACTCGAGAAGTTTGGACACAAGCAGTAGAGACAACATTGTGCAATGTGCATAACAGGATCAAAACCATCAATTACCATCGAGAAATGTGGGGAGCAGTTTGTATTGTTGATGTGCTGAGAAAAAAGAGTAGAGTGGGTGTTGTGAGAAGAGCAACGAGAGTAGAGTAATTGTTGTGTGAATAACAACGAGAATAGAGATGAAGTGTGAGAAAAAGAGATCTTGTGAGATGGAAGGTAGAGTGTCGAGGATATGTTGTTGTCAGCAGCAAGCAATCAACAGTTGCATGAGACGAAAAGGATTTTGTGGAGCAACAGTCAACTGAGAGAAGAAGGTGTTTCTGCAACCTGCCTCATTGGTATTTTCCATAATTGTATATGCCTCTATTTTCAGTTTGAAAATTGTATGAAATAGTATAATAATGGCAAGAGGATGTTGTAACCTGCATTTAGAAGAGGTTGGTGCCTCTTGGAAAGTTAGTGCTTTCTAACCTAAGGGGATTGGTGCCTCCTGCAAGTGTGTCCTCACAAAAAAACTGATGTAATTAAGTAAGTGCTTAAATTACATCATAAACAAACAACAAATTGGTGGTTTTTTCCGTCTGGGTTTCCACGTGAAAACATCAGTGTCAAATTGTGTATGTTTCTCATGTGATTGGCTGTATGAACATATGAATGCTTAAACTTGATTTTTACTTTCCTTATGAATAAATTCTCTCATAATTAACAAAAAATAAAAAGGATTGAAAGAATATTCAGGAAAAATAATTAATAATCTCACTATTATTGATTCACCCCCCCCATGAGTAATTCCTTATTCCAACAATTGGTATTAGATCAAAGTTCCTTCAAGAATAGTCTAACCACTGGAAGGTAGATCTATAAGGAATTATGTATAGGCAAAATAGTCAAGAGGCTTACTCAAGTAGAATACCAGCCTTTGATGGGACATACTATGCCTTTCAGAAACTAAGGATGAAAGCCTATCTTATGTCTCTGGGAGTATATTTTTGGATTTTAGTGATAGTAGAATACATTGTCCCTGACATTCCTCCCACTGATACAGATGGTAAGAAATTATATTGAAATAATGTTAAAGACAAGAATTCCATTCTCTTTGGTCTTAGTTAATCAGAACTTCTAAAGGTTATGCATTGTAATTCTACTAAGCAAGTGTGGGTAAAGCTTAATTAGAGCCATGAAGAGATGACAATGTCAAGCAGGTGAAACTTCAGACCTTCATAATGAGGTTTGAGATCATGAGAATGAGTGAGGATGAAAGCATAACAAAGTACTTCCTTTGAGTTGGTGAAGTAACCAATATGATTAGAGGACTTGGTGAAGAAGTGAAAGAAGAGATGATTGTTCAGAAAATATTGAGATCTTTTCCCATGAGACTTAATGCCAAAGTATTAGCTATTAAAGAAATGGATAATTTAAAGGACCTCAAAATGGACCAGTTGCATGGTACTGTCATAGCATATGAGATGAGAGTAGGAAGAGAGAATTCTAAAGCTAAGGAGGAAACATTCAAAGTATCCAAAAAGGCCAAGGAGAAAAACGATCATCAACACTTTTCTAGCTATGAATCTGATAAGGAGTTGGCTCAATTATCCAAGAAACTGAAGTGCGGCTTAGGAAAATATAAATGGAAGTTTCCCTTTAAATTATTTGACTATGGAAGAGTTGGAAATGTTTCATCCAAATTCCCTTATAAAGAAAAGGGTGAAAAGGAAGACGATGAGAATTTTGGAAACAAGTCTCATAAACATCAGAAGAAAAAGTCTTGTAAGAAAATGGGGTTCTACGCCAAAGAGGATAGCTCAACACTAGAGTCAGATAGTGAAAAATATGTCGAGGATGATTCATATAAGTATATACTTATGCATTTTGGAATAGACTTCAAGAAACAAAGTATTATGCACTCTGAAGAAGAAGAAGAAGAAGGAATAGTGGACCTTGAAGGGGAGCTCGTCAGTTCTCTTGATGAGTTAAAGAAAGCAAGGAAAAAGAATAAGAAGTTGAAGGAACCACTACAACGTATTGAGGAAGGTATGTATAACTTTGATAATGAGGAATTTTCTTATTAGAAAGAAACAAGTCAAGAATCTATCAAGATAAAAGATAGTTTAGTCCTTATACTAGAAGAAAAACAAGGAACATGTGCAAAACTAGAAGAAGAAAACAAGCAATTAAAACAAGAGTTGCTCAAGTTAAGGAAGGAAATGATCTCAGAGACATTAAAAGATGATATTTTGTCTTTGAAAGTTAACCTGGAATAAGCTAAATGAAAGGAAGAGGTTCTTCAAGACTTGATCCATGAATGGGAAGAGAAATTCCAAAGTCTTGAAGTAGAGGTTTTCTCTCTAAGAATGGATATTGAGGGAATACATACCAAGAAGAGTTTAAATGAAAATTTTCTAGAAGGCACAAGGAAACTAGATCATATTATAAATAGCCAACGGCCCTTAGGAATCAAAAGAGGTCTAGGATACTCAGAGACAGGAATATTCTATGGAAAAGATAAACTTTAGGTCCACAAGATTCGAAGAACCATACAACTATGCAAAGAAGCAACAAGAAAGAATCAATCAAGACAAAACAGAAGCAAGGGAAAGAGGAGATTGTCAATGGATAATGAATCAATAAGCCAAACAACCAAGGTACCTTCAAGCACAATCTCATAAGACTTCCAACAATGGGCATGCCTATTTATTTTATGGTCATTGTTATAAGTGTCATATCTTTGGACATAAAGTTGTTGATTGTAGAAGGATAAAAGTTGAAAGAGACAAAAATCCTAGATATAATAAGTGTCATAACTTTATGTCTAAAATCTCTCCTCTCACATATTGAAATGTCTTCTCTCCCATGTTAAGAGAAGTAGAATGCTTTAGATGTAATAATTTTGGGAAAAAAATAAAGCGAGTGCAGAGGTAGGTTTGAGTACCTATCTAAGTTCCAAAATATTGGAAAATCAACTATCCAAAAGGATAAGGGGAGTTGGAAACGAAAGACTAAAAAGAGAATGCAGTGTGGACTCGTTGTGTCAACCCGTAATCAAGAGAACAAGTGGTATGTGGATAGTGGTTGTTCCAAGCATATGACTAGGTTTAAAACAAAATTTCTGTCAGTAAAAGAAAAGGTCAGAGGAAACAATGTCACCTTTAGAAACAATGCTCCAACAATAATTAAGGGTAAAGGCATAGTCACTCTTGATGAAAAGAAAAAATCACAAAATATGTTGTATGTGGAAGGTGGTAGGGTCCTATAATTTATAGGATCTTAAGGTGATTGAGCATTTCACGTTTGTAGGTTTCAAATTGTTCATAGATTTCAATATTCAATTGATTTCACAAAAAAAAATATAAAAAAAAATGAAAAGAGGGTATATAAAAAAGAAGAAAAAAGAAAACCCCAAAAATTTGTTCAAATCATACAGTCTAAGCATGATTGAACAAATTTCAATTTCTATTGATAGGCTAGAAAATAAAGATCTGCCAAACAGTTTAATCTTGGGAAATTAGTAGCTAGGTAGAAATAAAATTGGTTCAACTATTTAATTTGGACCAAGGGAGAAATAAGTAACACAGTAGGTCAGAATTTAGAAGAAATAAAAAGAGAAAAGGAAAGGGTTTTCTAGTCCAAGCACACCTTTCATAAGAAGATGAGAAAGAAAATGCTAGACTAGCAAATAAGGGTAGGTAGATTGAGGAAAATTCAAGGAAAGAGAAAAGACATAAAAAAAACCTTTCCAAAAAGGTTGAAAGATATATTTTAATGTTGTCCTAAGGTAAGGAGAAAAAATCAAAAGCAAAGGAAAGGTATTGTGTTACCTTCCAACATTATTTCTCCAAACCTTACCTCATACCCTCTTAACCTATAGTCATTGCCCCTCATTTATTCCCTACCCCACCATGCACTCACCCATCAAGTCATATCTAATATACCCATCATCTATCACTCCATCCCTACACACTCCATCTTATCTGACGGCCCTCGTCCTTCTCTGGCCCCCCATCATTTTCTAAAAGTTAATCCGGGGGGGTGGTCCGAAGTGAGCGGTTTCCACCTTCTTACATGTCTCTCCCTCATGAGTTTGCAGCCCCCGCTCGCATACCACCTACCACTCCCCAGGCCCCCCGAAAAGCTATTTACGCCAACAAATCAAACCGCTCACCAATATGACCATTGGATACTTTCGCCACCTCACGGCACCAACTTGTCCCGTCTTCCCAATCATCTCTATTCCCATCGTTGAGAAATCAATGGGTTAGACCATTAGACAACAGATCTGCACCAATTCTGACCAACCCAAGAACATCATTCCAAAGTCATAAAACCACTAGTTCATGCCAATTTTAAATTTTAATTGCTATCTTCACTTGCAGGAATCTTCCTATTCAGTCATACACAAAGAGCGTTAAATGTAGATAAAGAACAGTAGTACTGTGCAGGATAATTTATTTTCTTGCAATAATCACAATTTCCCATTCTTGAATCCCACTTCTGATTAATCCCTTTTTCTTTCCCCCTCACTGAATTCCCTTTTCTTCTCATCCCCTTTCTATTTTAGATTGAAGACATGACCACTTATAGAGATCAGTTTCAGAGAAGATAACCATGGCACCCAAGAAGAAGGAACAAAAATTCTTTAATCCAATGGTGCACCCACCATTGGATTTAGATCACCTACCATTGGCTGATAGAGATTTTAAAATACATGAAACATTATTAGAATTTGATTTGTTCCACATATATAGCTGGTGGCAGGACCAATTTGTAGAGAAAATGGACAACATAGGCCTCTGGGACACTAATCTGCCCTTTTGTATTTTTCCTAAAACACACAGTTGCCCATAATTGATCAGGAAATATCATTCATGTTACGACCCCCAACAAAGGGCAGTGATGGCCCCAATAGGAAATATTGTGTTTACAATTGATGCCAAGTCCATCATGCAGATGATGCAGGCCCCGGTTATTGAAATAACTACTCCCTTTTGTCATGAGGTCCTTACTGAAATGTATCAAAAGCTTGATTTTTCTAAGAGAGCGAGCACATTATAACTTTTCATGACTGAGAACACACCTCTACCAAGAAAGAATCCTCCTTATTCCACCTTTGTTTTCCCTAACAGAACTAGACACATTGTCACTATTCTTTCCCATTTATTGGCTATTATTAACATCAATGGCTTGATGAAGCTATTATAGCTTTCTTATCTATTTTGTCAACAGAATCCAGGCCCTCTATCCTCTTCAATTTTAGCCATTTTTTAGTAGATTCCATCCATGAGCAGCTTGTTAATTTCTTCACAGATGAAGTGTCTCATTATTCCTTAGTATTGGTATATATGTTTGTGTAGTTTCTGGTAGACATGTTTTAGTTTTTAGTGAGAAAAATGAATGAAGAAGGTGAACCCCAATTAGTGATATTCTGGACAACATTGGTGATGAAAGAACCAAAACATTTCATCTACAAGACATTTGTGGAGATGTTTTTTCACCTAGCAATGAGCCTCTTCAGTGGGACTGTAGAACCTAGGATCAGTGAAGAAATAAGGAGAATTATGTAGCTATTAGACCAAGCCAGAATAGGTGATTGGTACTTATACCAAAATTACACTGAAATAAGAGTGTATGGCTGTGAGTTGGCCCCATACAAGTTGTGAAAGTTCCTCCTCATAAGGATATTTGCACTAGAATACATTAGGAAAGTGATTAATGCAGATGAACTACATTTTGTATCAGCTAAGAAAAAGTCCCAATTCATGATCAAATCTCATATTGTTCCCTTCTTTTGTAATAGTAGAGTAGCAGGGGAGGAGGCAGATAAAATATTCAAAGAAATGAACTTTACCCACAGCTTCACATGGTCTTATGATCTATACGGTATCATTTCCAAGAAGAGGGTAGAAAACAAGTCAACAACCTGTATCAACACTCAAAGGCCTGAGATTGAAAAATACATGAACCAGATTGAGTGGACGCCTGATACATTATAGGAGGCCAAGGAACAAATGATCTCTTCTTCTAGCATACAAACTCCAAGACAACAGGAAAAGTAGACCACAGAAGACAGAATGGAAAAAAGGAAAATATGTTATAGCTCTGATACCACTTGTTATAGATCTGACCTAGAAATATATGATAATACAAATAAACCCAAGAATAACAAGATCTGCATATAGATAAATTCTTCTTATTTATCAAACCCTTAGGGTAGGGCAACACCATACATTCACTCCTTAAGGAAGGAGAACACTCCACAAGGCATATGCTTGTTCATACAATATTCCTTCACACCTCTTAATGGGGAGTCTCTAGCCTCTATATAGGCCTCATACATACAATACCATGGGTCATTACCATGATTCCCTCAATACCATCTATCTAATACCATGGGCCCATCACATTATTACTAACTACTTGTGGTCCCTTACATGATACGGGTTAACCACCTTATTTATTACTATTTCCCATCCCATTATTACATTATTCCCTTGGGTACCTCCCTTTGTACCGCATATTATCCCCCCTAGGTATACTACATTCCACCCCCCTTAACATGTTTCATCCCCAAAACATGGGAAGAACACAAATAATAAGATATACTCAAAAGAGTAGTCCATTGGTACCATGCACGTGCATCTAGCCATCTGAGAGAAAGGTGAACCATTGATCTAGCTGGTACCTTGCTCATTTGAGATGGAAGCTGACTATCACGGCTCTTCTATGTGGATCGTTGCTCCTCTCTATCTGTCATGACGGGGTTGTTGTCTTTGTGGCTAATTTGTTGCCATCTTGTTGGTTGTTTTCTTGTGGGGTGATGTGGGTGGTGATATGCTGAAGTTTTAACCCACAATGTCTTTTTCTTTAATTCACCACCTAATGGAGCCTGATTGGTAGCTGGTACATGTTGTAGCATCTTTTTTTATTGCTTATCTTCCAATATTACTTCAACCACTGAGTCCTCATCCGATGTAACATTTTCTGCTTCAGCCTCCTTGGACTCTACCTGTTTTTCTGGTACTTGGTTTGATGTTTGTGTTTGGTTGTCTACCATCAATGGCTCATCATCCGATATGTCAGTTGCTAGAACATCTTCTGTTTTAGCCTCCTTGGACTCTATCTGTTTATTGATGTAAATATCATGTAATGTAATTTTCTTATTTTTATACCAGAGCTTCAGGAATTTCTTCTGCACATTAATATTTATAGTGCCCACGAATTCCATCCATGAGTATCTGAAAACAACATCCTCACTAGCCATATCTGAAGCATATAAATCAGAATGGAATACATACTTATCCATAAAAATCTTCGAATCTTTATAAACTTGCACCTGCTCATTATTAACCTGTGTATGCTCCATGTGTTTCATTAGCACTTGTAATTTTTTTGCCAAATTGACATTTATGAGATTTTGCTTGCAACTCGGATTTATAGACACAATGATTTTCTCCTTATGAATCAATCCATGAACCTGCAATAAGGAAATACCAATAGGAAATAACCCCACATGTTTCCCCTTATCTTGTTTTCTAGCCTGAGACCATTTGTCTAAAAGGACATTTTCAAATTCTGCATCTGAAAGCTTGGTCAACTGCTTGTTGTCAAATGAGAACCACCATTTGGCAGCCTCATCTTTGAAACCAAGCCACACTAAATCCTTCCAAAGTTCCCCATATGTGAACTTTTGTCTCTGTATGTTTTTTTCAATAGTAGGGCCATTATCCTTTCCTGTAAAAAGCATCTTGTTAGACAGCACGAAAAAAAAAATCACTTGGTGAAAATTTAAAGTGGTCGCATTTTAGTCAATATTACTTAGAATCTTTATTATGACCTATTTTCGAAAATGGAATGACCATTATGCATCTTCCCATGTGATAGAAATCCTGATCTAGGGATTGGAATTTCAGATTCGTGCTGCGACTCTCCCGTCGTCACCAGAAATTCTGAAAAAAGAGCTGATTTTAAATTAGTGATATCTCCCTCATTCGGACTCCGATTCAACTAATTTATTTTTAATTTGGGTATTTTTTCACAGGAAATCTAGATCTGCAATTATATTTTGCATATTTTGTACCAGAACGTATAGATCTGCTCCGCAAGTTTGCCACCCAAAAAATGTCTGCAACAACATAGATTTTTAAATCAGCGAGATCTCCTTCATCCAAATTCCAATTCGGCCGATTTTTTTTTTTAGCTTGGGTATTTTTTCACAAAGAATCGAGATCTACAATTATATTTTGTATATTTTCCCAAAATCATATAGATATGATCTACAAATTCGCCGCCCCGAAAATTGTCTGCAACACAACTGATTTTTTTTATCAGCGATATCTCCTTCATCCATACTACAATTTGGCCAGGTTTTTTTTTTGAACTTGGGTATTTTTTCACAAAGAATCCAGATCTACAAATAGATTTTGTATATTTTTCCCCAAAATGTACAGATCTGATCTGCAAACTCATCGCCTCAAAAATTTCTTGTAAAAAATAAAATAAAAAAATTCTCCACTTTTGCCCAAGAAAATGCTTTGATACCACTTGTTATAGCTCTAATACTAATTGTTATAGATCTGACCCAAAAATATATGATAATATAAATAAGCCCAAGAATAACAAGATTTGAATATAGATAAATGCTTTTATTGATTAAACCCTTAAGGTAGGGCAACACCATACATAGACTCCTTAAGGAAGGAGAACACTCCACAAGCCATATGCCTATTCATACAATATTCCTTCACACCTCTAAATGGGGAGTCTCTAGCCTCTATATAGGCCTCATACATATAATACCATGGGTCATTAGCATGGTTCCCTCAATACCATCTATCTAATACCATGGGCCTATTACATTATTACTAACTACTTGTTGTCCCTAACATGATACGGGTTAACCACCTTATTTATTACTATGGCCCATCCCATTATTACATTATTCCCTTGGGTACCTCCCTTTGTACCCCATATTATCCCCGCTAGCTATACTACAAAAGAACAAGAGCATGGAATAATAGGGAAAAGGAACAGAGAAGATCAGTCTCTAGAAACTGATACTTCTATAAAGGGATTCAAGTTGAAATATAGGAAAAAGTCCAGAAAGAACATGGACATAAACAAAGGATCACCACAACAAACAACAATCAACATAATTGATATTCCAGATTCATCTCCATATGGAGGGAAATCTTTTCCTACCACTCCAATTTTAGAGAGGCAGGAGTCTCTTCAAGTGTCCTCATCGTCAAAGGTGACTGAAGAAAAAGAAGAGACAATCTTTGATACATTCATAGAGATCAAAATAAGAAATGAAATACTGAAAAAGAACACTTGTACCCATTTTTGGAAGCAGAGTGAAACTGCACAAGGAAAAATTCTCTCTGCCTTTGATTCAGAAATGGGTAAAATGCATATGGTATTTTTGGAGGCACGGACAACAGATCCTAAAATTCTAATAGAAGACAGACAAACTTCTTTTGAGTTTGATGCTAGAAATGTCCATGCAATAGATCAGCTTGAAATGCACAAAAAAATAGGGGAAATTATTTCATCTACTCTAACAAGCACTTCTATGAATTTGTTTAAAATGCAGGTGGCACTATCAAATGATCAATCCCACTTGAAGATGGAAAGGATTTCATCACAGTCAAAGGACAATAAAATAAAGTCTTTGGAAGACTTAGTAGTGAAGATTGGGTATGATCCCTCAGATATAAAAGCAGTTGATGAAGTAATAAAGAAAAAAGAGTTAGACATTGCAGCCCTAAAGAGGCAACTCAATATGCTTGCTACACATGACCCATTGACTAAGAAGATAGAGGAAATAGAGAAATTGAAAGTTGATATGATGACATTAATAGTGGAGCAGTCTATACAGATCAAACAAATGGAAATAGAGATGGAGAATATGGTGCAAGAGAAAGAAAAGGAAACAAAGATGGCCAGCACAACAATGGTGGCCCTTCCCATAACAACCCTTCCCATAACTACTCCCTCAAGTATAGTGACAGGAGCAGCAAGCAGTACATAACAGTTGGCTAGATCAATGGAAAGCATGAATATGCAAACGGAGCAGATAAAAGGACTGGAAACCCAAGTCAGTGTGCTACAAGGCCAAACCAAAAGAGATGAAAGCAATCACTTGGTGGAAATTCAAAGGGCAAAGACATTAATTGAGGCACTACAAAAATTGGAGAAAGAATCATCTATTGGAAACACTATAGGGAGAGTTAGGGAAATTATTTGGCACAATATAATCAATGGTATGAATGAAATTTGGGCTAGCATCCAAACTATCTTTGAGCATGAAGAATTAGTGGAGAAGGCTAAAGAAGCTATTTCAGCTACTAATGTAGATTTGGGAGACATGCCAACAACAACTAACAAGATAATCAAGTTTTTGAATGAAAGAAACAAGTATGAGCTGGAAGAGTTGGGAATGGTAGATAGAATAGAGACTATACTACAAGTCAAGAAGATGTTGACCAAGAAGATCCTAAATGTGTAGCTAGAAGAAAAATGTCAAGTTCTGGAGTTGACAGTCAAAAAGTTCTTTAAAAGAATGCAACCTTTACATCAGAAAGGTATCCCCTATCTGATTGTTATAAATGAAAAACTCATGGACAGAGGAGATTATGCCAAGAGACTGCAGGGCATAGCCATAGATGTTTCAAATTTGTCCAACATCAAAGGCAACATAACAGGAAAGATATCGATGGAAGCTATCAACAATTTAATGTACATTGAGCATGAACTTAAGCATATATTTCTGGCCAAGTTGACATTTTCTAAGTACACTGAGGCTCACAAGATATACAGAAGATTAACTAAAATAAAAGTT
Organism: Pinus taeda; assembly: GCA_000404065.3. Taxonomy (NCBI): domain Eukaryota; kingdom Viridiplantae; phylum Streptophyta; class Pinopsida; order Pinales; family Pinaceae; genus Pinus; species Pinus taeda. The sequence continues at coordinate 50,826 of APFE030614648.1, forward strand.
CCATATGATGAAGTGTGGAGTGAGCTATGTGACTATCAAGTGGAACGGGACAAGGATGACTAGAGTGATAGCGCAGACCTAAGTCAGCACCAGCCACATTAGTAGAACCTATACAGCCAAAATTAATTTTTTAGGCAATAATATCCCTAAAAAGAGGACCACTTGTCCCAATTTTCTCAGTGTGGCCACTTTGTGGTTACATCAGTCATTTTTCCTTTCATTATAATAAATAACAGATTGCCAAGTGTACAAGGAAAATAGCTGTACTTTTTGTTTAAATACTCCATGTATTAGGAGTATTACGGGTTGGACCCTAGTCATTTTGAACTATCTTTTCTTCGGAGCATTGTAATTTCAAGCTGGAGCATCAATAAAAGGATCGTTTGTAAGAGACTTGACCTGTTTTGACCTAGTGATGTCTTTCATTCTATGTTGAATGTATCTTTGTTTATAAATTCATGCATCTTTGATTCTTATTGTAAAGTAGGAATTATAGTTTAAGATATGTTGTTGGAGCACCTTACTACTGTTTGCACCTACAATCTAAATTTTTTCCTCTGAAGCATGATAAAAAACTACTTAACTTATTTTCAATCCTAACTAATATTACTTTTCTATCATTTCATTTCTCACTCTACTTTTAGATCCAGTAAAGACAGTTAGATTGCCTTGCAAATGCTTTAGAAAATTGATGTTACCACCAAGCTTTGACTCCATAGACCAATGGAAAATATTCTATAAGGACCTACCCCAACCAAACAAACAAACAAACAACCAAGCAACCATGTTACAAATCTCTTTATTTTTATATCTATCCTAACACATTAAAACACTAAAATTAAAGTTAAATCATAAATATATAGAGAGAGCCCACTCTGAGTCTAGGAAGGCTAGGTCCTAGACTCATAAGTGGTTTGATGTATCTTTTGTGACCTTTTTCTTACCGATCTTCAAAATCACAGAAATCTCCTGAAAATCTGGTCCAGATCGTCATCGGATTCACCTAATCCTAGTCTCACACCATTATCTTGTAAACGTGGTCCAGATCGTCATCACTTTCATAATCTCAGACTAGTTTTGTATAGAATGGTCCCTCTATGGGATCTAGCGGCACCAATATGCAGAGTGACTTGTTTTCAAATATCATCCTCCACTTCTTTAGTTTGGTTACCCCATTCATGTCAGTGGCCTAATCCATTCTAAGGACTGCAGGGTAGGGATTGCTATCATCAGCAATCTCTATTACCTCAAAATCTACCATTGTGCTTGTGCCCTTGATGTCAACTATGGCCCCTTGTAGCCTCCCCATTGGGATAATTTTCTGTTGATTCACCATTCATAATTATGTCAGAGATCACTGGAGCACAAGTCTCCCCATTCTTTCCCAAGTCTATTTTCGCAAAACATTCGCGTCAGAACCTAGATCTAGGATAACTTCATCCATCTCGTGTTCCAATATCTACATAGTGAGTCTCATTTCCCACTCGATCCTTGCCTTGTGCTTGCCAAGCTACCCGACCACCCAAAGTTCACTAGTAGTGCCATCCTTACCAGCTCACTGATTGATTAGTTCCTGCAATCCCTTCACAGCCTTACTAACATGGAGCAACTTCATGTAGGTCTCCAAGAATGTGGTAATCATGGATAGGTCCATTTCTTCAGCTAATTTCTCCTAAGTTCCCGAGGTAAAGGCCTCAGCAAAGCTTTTCTTTGCTTCCATAAATTTTTCTTTTGCGTTCTCTGGGTTAAACCCAGTCTCCTTTTCTGGTGCTTTGCTAACCCATTCACCTTCTGCAGGTTTCTTGACATTATCCTCCCCCGTCATAGTTCTGCTTTGCATCATAATGTTTACCTTAGGGTCTTCCTTGCGGGGCTCGGCCCTCATCATATGGAGGTTCTTCATCAACTCTAGAGGTTGCGCCCCCTTTTCACGAATCTTTGCTAATAATATTGGGCAATCATCAGTCACATGGTCAAACTGAGTACAGTAGCAGCATGACAATTGCGTCGAATTTAGACAGTCCCTCGCGTAGTGTTCTAGGCCTCCGCAATTGTAACAAATCAGTTGCCCTCAATCTCTCCTAAGCCCTCCTCCACCTTGGCCTTGGCCACAACCCTGATAATCACCTTGCATTCCCCCAACACCCTAGTCTGGAGGCCGCATTTCTGTCTGCATCTTGTATGCAGGTGTCCTGTCCATCATCAATTCATAACTTCAATAATTGCGCTCGTCATGGCCTACTAATTGATAGAAATTTCAAAACAGTTGTTGGAGTGTCTACAAGAATTTTTGCAGCAAATGGAAATTATCAATCATATGTTTCCCTGCTACCTAACATATAGCACACCATAGAGCAGGCCCTGCACTTGGCCCTGTTGCGGTCTCTAGTCATAGAGGAATTGTTCCTCCTACTGCAGCATAGTTCGCGAAGACTGGGAAGTGATCCTTTCATGCACCCGACCCTCGTATTTTATGCACCAAACTTCTTCACGTGCCTCTAGTCGAGATTTTTTGTCTTGCTTCAGACTTTTCATCTTGAGACAAAGGTTTTGCAACTGCGCATGAATCTACTAAACCCCTAGATTCAAATCTTGCATCAGCATTTCATGCAATCTCAATTCAATCTCCAAGGCTTCTACCTGAGTCATAATCTTCTGTTGTGAGAGTACAATCCTTAGGTGAGGTAGGAGCGAAGCCATGAACCATTCACAGTGTTGCCCATTCTTTAAATTCATATTAGCTTCACGAATTTTACACTTCAATCTTTGATCCAACTCCCAAGGGGTCTCACCTAGTTTCATCATGATTTCCTTGAATCCCACAATTAATTGTGCTTCAGAATTAGGCCTACTAAATTCTTTATTCAGCGCGGTCTAGATCTCTGCTAGCATAGCTTCTGAGTTATCATTAGAGTACTTGATCTACTAGGTTAGTGTGCGGTCCTGTAAAGCACTAACCAATGCCGCCTTCTTCATGTGATCATCTGTGACACCCTGAGATTTCCATACAGCCTTTATGACAAACCAAAATTGGTTCGAGTCCTCATTCCCTATGCCCTTGAGTACAAGTGGTTTTATGGAGTTCACCATATTGGGCAGTGGAGGTGGTGGTGGTGTGGGTGATGGGGTGAGCGGTGGAGGCGAGGATGGAGGCTGTGTAGATGGATGGGATGAGGGTGGAGGTGGTGTAAGTATTCACGAGAACCCTTGTCTTATCAACTGACTAGCACTCAGGGAAGAAGTCTATGGTGCTCCTTCACCGTCACTTAAAGGAGGTCCGATCAGTGCGCTATACTCAGGACCTTTTCTTCCTCTGTCCTTGAAAGGTTTTCTGCTTTGTTTATCTCCAAACACCACGGTAACCGCACAACCCTTTGTTCACACAAGAGTATCTTAATCCAAGTATTCAACAATTTTAAATACTTACCTCGCGGTCCTTTAAAGAAGCGTTTCTTTGCTTTGTTGTAACTAACATAGGTATTGACTGAAGATTGTCACAAATCCTCCTATGATATAGTTGAGCCAATGGTCGATAGCACATGAGATCTTATCTTTAGAAGCTTCCAACCTCCTTACTAGCTCCGGTGTCCAAACAAACGCCTTGTCAAGCCTCCACCTTCCTTGACCGTCTACCAACTTCATGATCCACTCGTATAACTCAAACGGGAAGGAACGGAAGAAGATTTTGTGTATTTCTATGTACAGGTATCTGTCCAGCCACTGTTCTTTCATCAATCACAAATTCTTGTTTTCTTGTGCCGTGAATTCGTGGATCTTTCTATCCAACCAGGTTTCGATTTATTTCTTAGTTGGATTCCAATGATACGACATCAAACATCTCTCATGTAAATCCCAGTCCCGACAAGGGAACCATTTGTTGGCTTGATGGTCCCTGACCCAGGTTCAACATTAGTCATCCAAGCAAACTGAAGTCTCACTCGAAGCATTATGGGGGGATGCAGGAACCAAGTTTCCGCACCCTGAGATGGGTGTGATGTCAATCTACACATCCTGATCCTGCCTTTATGCAGATTGATAAGCCTTTAGGGCTTATCGATATTCCTTCTCTTCTGTCCTTCAGTACCTCTGCAAACGTACTTGACTGATCTTCGTGCAACCTTAACCAGAGGTCCAGGCACTTACATACCTCCGTGGCTACGTTACTTTATAAGTTCCCAAGTTAGCTTAAGTGTTAACTATTCTACTATGCATTTACAGTTATCTTCGTTTAAATGTATACTCTTGCTTGTGTTCAATGAACAAATATAATCAAATACATTCATGCATCAAATAAGAATTATAATGTAAATCTAGATCATAACATAATATAATCAGATGCATTAAAAAGAGACAAGATACATAGCAATTTGTAGATTACTTCTCTTTATTGATATCTCAAGTTCAGTATAGACTTTATCCACCCTGCACACATAGTTGCAGGGTCCGCACACTCAGTTGTGGACTTCCACCCTAGGCCTCTGCACAATCAGCTGTAGAGCCTTTATCTACGCTAAGACCCAACAACATCTTACCCACAAACTCTTTCCAGCACTACTACTTAAATGCCTTAGACTATTCTAAGACTCCCTTTTTATACAAATCTTTATAGCCGACATGAGACTTTACAAAACAAGGGTAGACAACCCTTTACGACTCTTGACATCTTCATGCTCTACGACCAAAAAATGTGGAGACTTTACATATTGACTACAAAATTTGGGCTTTCTGCCCCAAAACATGGGCTTTTAGCCCCAAAACTGACTCTTGGGGGAACCTGTTCCCAACAGGCAGTGAGAAAAACCCCAGATTTATAAAATTGTCAAAATCACTACCTCTCATGGCTAAAAGAAAGTATATAGCTCTTTTCAAAGAATTCATAGATGTATTTTTTTGGAGCTATGAGGATTTAAAAGCCTATGATACTAGTATTAAATATGACATAAAATTCCAATCAGAGAAGATCAAAAACCATTCAAACATAAATTGTGTGGGATAAACCCTTTCCTAATGCCTTTCGTGGAAGAGGAAATCAAGACAATGTATGAGGTTAAGATCATAGTCCCTATTAGATATTCTAAATGGGTATCCAATATTGTGCCCACAATAAAGAAAAGTGGTGAGATAAGATTTTTCATTGACTTAAGGAATTTGAACAAGGTTTCCCTTAAGGACAACTATCCCTTAGCAAAGATGGATCACATATTACAAAGGGTAGTGGGTGCTAGTAGGATTTCCTTGCTGGATGGTTTTTCAGACTACAATCAAGTTTTAGTACACGTTGATGATTAGGATAAGACTACTTTTACAACTCCTTAGGGAACGTTCATGTATGTTAAAATGCATTTTGGATTAATGAATGCAAGTGCTACTTTCCAGAGAGCAATGGACATTGCTTTTTCAAAAGAGATTGAACATCTCATTGTGATTTACCTTAATGACATCACTGTATTTTAAAAAAATGATAAAGAACACTTAGCACATCTGAGAAAAGTATTTGAAAAATGCAGAAATTTTGGTATTTCACTCAATCCTAAGAAATCATTTTTTTTGTCTTGAAGAAGGAAAGATGTTAGGCCATATCATCTCCAAATATGAAATTAGAATCGACTCTAGTAGGATTGAAGGCATCCTGAAAATTAGTCATCCCAGAAACATGAAAGAACTTCAGTCTTTTATTGGAAAGATCAATATTTAAAGAAGATTCATACCAAATCTTGTTGAACTACTCAGGAATATAACACATATGCTCAAGAAAGACACATAAATCAAATGGAATATTGAAGCAAAAAAATCTTTTGATCTACTCAAACAAGCATTGACAAAAGCACCAGTTTTAATCAGCCTAGATTTCACTAAAGACTTCATTATTTTTTCTTTTACATCTAAACATACTATTGCTACTGTGTTATTACAGAAAAACAATGAAGGACATGAACAACCAATAACATTATTTAGCAAATCTTTGAGAGATGCTTCCCTGAAGTACAATATCATGGAAAAACAAGCATTTGCTCTAGTTAAAGGAATAAAATATTTCAGGGTTTACACTTTATATTCTCATATCATTGCTTATGTGTGTAATATAGTGGTCAAAGATATTCTCACTCAAAATGGACCAGATGGGAAGAGAGGCAAATGGATAGCGGTGATATTGGAATATGATATAGAAATCAAGCCCACCAAGTTGATTAAAGGATAGGGATTAGCCAAATTGATGGCTGAATCAAATTTCAATGCATTAGACATCAACATGGTGTTTGATTTGGATGATCTTGATGAACTGGCGACTCCACCAATCGTTGAGGCATATCTAAATTCTCGCTGGTATGCAGACCTTTTATATGTTCTTTTCAATTTAAATTCTCCTCCTGGATTATCCAAAACAAAAGTTAGATTTCTTAAATTGAAAGTGGTCAAAATTTGTATTGTTGATGGTATATTATATTGGAAAGATGTTAGAGGTGTCTTACTAAGATGTTTATTAAAGGATGATGCTAACAAAGTTATGCACAAATTCCATGAAGGTGACTGTGGAGGCCATCTTTATTGGAAAAAAAACTACTACTAATATCCTTAGAGCTGGTTATTATTGGTATACAATATTCCCAGACATCCATAAGATGTAACTTCTTTCCACAAGTGCCAAATCTTTGAAGGGAAGAGAAAATTATTACCTTTCCCCCTGAAGCCCATCTCTGTTGAAATTCCTTTCCAATAGTGGGGATTAGATTTTATTAGTGAAATTCATCCTCCATCCTCTACTCAGCACAAATGGATCCTAACTACCATAGACTATTTTACCAAGTGGATAGAAGCCACCCCTTCCAAAGTTGCTATTGATTCTATTATAATAATGTTCCTTGAAACCAATATCCTTTCTAGATTTTTCTATCCTAGGAAATTGATCACTGATAATGCTATGGCTTTCAAATTAAAGAAGATGGTGGATTTCTATCATAAATACCATATTTCTTTGGGGCATTCAATAGCTTATTACCCTCAAGGTAATCAGTTGGCTGAATCTTCCAACAAAAGTTTAGTAAACATCATTAAGAAGATACTGGAGGACAATAAGAAGTCATGGCATAACAAATTGACCTATGAATTATGGGTTGATAGATTGACTACAAAGAAATCCATTGGCATGTCCCCATTTCGACTAGTTTATGGAATCGATGCAGTTTTCCCTTCTTCCATGGGAGTGCCAGTTATGAAGATTATTCAGGAGGTACAAAGTGAACCAAATGATACTCAAAGAAGGATATATCAGTCAATCCAATTGCAACAATCCAGAGAAGAAGTATACAATAGAACTCAAGTTGTGCAGGAAAATATTAAGAATATTTTTGACAAAAGAACCAAATTTGATGATTTCAACATGGGAGACAAAGTGTTAAAATGGGACTCAAGAAGAGAAGACAAAGGGAAATATGGTAAGTTTGAAAATATTTGGAAATTCCCACATATCATTTCTGCTTTTAGAGGAAATAATTCATTTTCTCTCAAGGAGTTAGATGGAACATAATTTTCAGGAGGTCCTGTCAATGGAAGGATGTTGAAACATTACTTTTCATGAGCACACAGATTCCCTCATTTCACTGTAAATATCACAGTTTTCATATTTTTAGTTGGTTAATTCATTAGACAAGAAGAAATTATATTGAAGACAATGCAGATTTGAAGGACTCAAGGCTATTGGTCATGTGTTCTTGACACTTCAAGATGAGAAGTTCCATACCCAGCTGGAGCCACTGTTAGGGTCCTATAATTTATAGGATCTCAAGGTGATTGCGAATTTCACAATTTGAAGGTTTCAAATTGTTGATAGATTTCAATATTCAAATGATTTCACAAAAAAAAAATAAAAAAAAAAAATGAAAAGAGGGTATATGAAAAACGAAGAAAAAAGAAAACCCCAAAAAGTCATTCAAATCATACAGTCTAAGCATGATTGAACAAATTTCAATTTATATTGATAGTTTAGAAAATAAAGATTTGCCAAATAGTTTAATCTTAGCAAATCAGTAGCTAGGTAGAAATAAAATTGGTTCAACTATTTAATCTGGACCAAGCGAGAAATAAGTGATAGAGTAGGTTAGAATTTAGAAGGAAAAAAGGAGATAAAAGGAAAGGGTTTACTAGTCCAAGTACACCTTGCACAAGAAAATGAGAAAGAAAATGCTAGATTAGAGAATAAGGGTAGGTAGATTGAATAAAATTCAAGGAAAGAGAAAAGACATAAAAAAAATCTTTTTTTAAAAGTTTGAAAGACATATTCTAATGTTGTCCTACAGTAGGGAGTAAAAATAAAAAGCAAAGGAAAGGTCATATGTTACTTTCCAACATTATTTCTCCAAACCTTACCTCATACCCTCTTAACCTATAGTCTGTGCCCCTCATTTATTCCCTACCCCACCACGCACTCACCCGTGAAACCATATCTAATCTACCCATCATCTATCACTCCATCCCTACACATTTTGTCTGATCTGACTGTCCTTGTCCCTTTCAGACGCCCCCACCTTCGAAAAGTTAATCTCGGGGTGGGGGGGGGGGTCCGAAGTGAAAGGTTTCCACCATCTTATGTGTTGCTCCCTCACGAGTTCATACCCCAATCTCTCATACCACCTACTGCTCTCCAGGTCCCCTGAAAAGCTATTTACACCAACTACTCAAGCCACTCACCAATATGACCATTGGATACTTCTGTCACCTCACACACCAACATGTGCCATCCGCCTAATCATCTTTGTTACCACCATTCAAAAATCAATGGGTTGGGCTGTTAGCCAATAGGTCCATGTTAGTTCAGCCCAACCCAATGACATCATTCCAAACTCATAAAGCCACCAGTTCATGCCAATTCCAAATTTTAATTGCTATCTTCACTTGCAGGCATCTTCCTATTCAGGCATACATATAGAGCACGCAGTGCAGATAAAGAACAATATTATTGTGCATGATAACTTATTTTCCTACAATAATCACAATTTCCCATTCTTGAATCTTACTTCCAATTAATCCCTTTTTGTTTCCCCCTCATTGAATTCTATTTTATACTCACCCCCTTTTTGTTTCAAATTCAAGACATGACCACTTACAGAGATTAGTTTCAGAGAAGAAAACAATGGCACAGAAGAAGAAGGAAAAAAAAGTCTTTAATCCAATGATGCTCCCACCATTGGATTTAGATCACCTACCATTGGCTTACAAATATCTTAAAATATATGAAACACCATCAGAATTTGATTTGTTTGAAATATATAGTTGGTGGCAAGACAAATTTGTAGAGGAAATGGATGACATAGGCCTCTGGGACACTAATATGCCTTTTATATTTTTCCTAAAACATACAGTTCCTCAGGATTGATCAGGAAATGTCATTCATGTTACAACCCACATCAAAGGGCAATGATGGCCCCAATAGAACATATTTTGTTTACAATTGATGCCAAGTCCATCATGCAGATGACGCATGTCCTGGCTATTGAAGGAACTACTCCCTTTTCTCATGAGGTCCTCACTGAAATGTATCAAAATCTTGTTTTTTCTAAGAAAGCCAGAACATTAGAACTTTTCATGACTGAGGACACACCTCTTCCAAGCAAGAATTCTCCTTATTCCTCCTCTATTTTCCATGCCAGAACTAGACACATTGTGATTGTTCTTTCCTATTTGCTTGGCTATTATTTAGATCAATGGCTTGATGAAGCTATTATAGATTTCTTGTCTATTTTGTCAACATAATTGAAGCCCTCCATCCATTTCAATTTAAGCCAATTTTTAGAAGATGTCATCCATGAGAAACTTGTCATTTTCTTCACATATGAAGTGTTTCATTATTCCTCAGTATTGGTATATATGTTTGTGTATTTTCAGGAAGACAAGTTTCAGTTTTCAGTGAGAAAAATGAATGAAGGTGAACCCCAATGAGTGATATTCTGGACAACATTGGTGATCAAAGAACCAAAACATTTCAGCTACAAGACATTTGTGGAGATGTTTGTTCACCCAACAAGAGCCTCCTCAGTGTTGGGTTGTGTTATATTATTTCCACAACTAGCCCATGTAGTTAACTGAGGGGTTAGAGGGGGAGCGGAGCCCCCCTTCGTTGTGTCGATTATGTGTGAGGGTGGGGGGTGGTGGGTCATGGGAGGTTTGAGGTGTAATCGCAACCTCACTTATGGTCTAGGGCAGCGCCCCCAGAAAATTTTGATTTGGACCCTAATGTTGGAGTGGGCAGACCCACCTATGGTTTTGTGTGCATGATTTTCGCACAATGTTTTTGGACGTGATGGTTTTCGGTCCATGTATTGGATGTGATGGTTTTCAGTCCATGGTATTGGACGTGATGGTTTTTCGGTCCATGGTATTGGATGCTTCGGCATGTATAATATGTATTATAACATTGAAAGGAAAATAATGAAAAATCAAGCTGGTAGTCCCGGTTTTGGGATCTAGGGGAAAATCTCTTTGTATATGTGTTTTATGTGTTATGCTCTTGCATTGTTTATTTTCTGTGTTTTAGAATTCGTATGCAGGTAATTTCTGTATAGGGTTAAAACCTACACTCAATGGGACTATAGAACCTATGATAAATGAAGAAATAAGGAGAATTATGCAGCTATCAGACCAAGACAGAACAGGTGATTGGTACTTGTATCAAAATTACACTGAAATAAGAGTGTATGGCTATGAATTGGGCCCATACATGCTCCCAAAGTTCCTCCCCATGAGGATATTTGCACTGGAATACATTAGACAAATGATTAATGAAAATGATCTTCATTTTGTATCAGCTAAGAAAAAGTCCCAATTTAGGATCAAATCTCAGATTGGTCCCTTCATTTGTAACAACAAAGTAGTAGGGGAGGAGGTAGATAAAAGATTGCAATAAATGAACTTTACCCATAGCTTCACATGGTCTTATGATCTATGGGCTATCATTTCCAAGAAGAGGGTAGAAAACAAGTCAACACCCTATATCCACACTCAAAGGCCTTAGATTGAAAAATACATGAACTAGATTTAGTGGATGCTCGATACATTGCAGGAGGCCAAGGAACAAGTGATCTCTTCTTCTACAATATGAAATCCAAGATAGCAGGAAAAGCATACCATAGAAGACAGAACAGAAAAAGGAAAAGAACAAGAGCAAGGAATAACAAAATAAAGGAACAGAGAAGATTAGTCTCCGGAAACTGATACTTCTATAAAGGGATTCAAGATTAAATATAGGAAAAAGTCCAGAAATCACATGGACATAGACAAAGGATCACCACAACAAAAAACAATCAACATAATTGATATTCCAGATTCATCCCTAGCTGGAGGGAAATCTTTTCCTACCACTCCAATTTTAGAAAGGCAACAGTCTCTTCAAGTGTCCTCATCTTCAAAGTTGACTAAAGAAAAAGAAGAGACAACCTTTGATACATTCAGAGAGATAAAAATAAGAAATGAAATACTGAAAAATAACACCTATACCCAATTTTGGAAGCAGAGTGCAACTGCACAAGGCAAACTTCTCTCTACCTTTGATTCAAAAAAAGGGAAAATGCATATGGAATTTTCAGAGGCACAGACAACAGAGCCTTAAACTTCAACAAACTACAAGAAAAATTCTTTTGAGTTTTATGCTAGAAATGTCCATCAAATAGATTAGCTAGAAATGCACAAATAGATAGGGGAAATTATTTCATCTACTCTAACAAGAACTTCTATGAATTTGTTTAAAATGCAGGTGGCACTATCAAATTCTCAATCCCAATTGAAGATGGAAGGGATTTCATCACAGTCAAAGGACAATAAAATCAAGTCTTTGGAAGACTTAGTAGTGAAGATTGGCTGCGATCCCTTAGATATAAAAACAATTGAAGAAGTAATAAAGAAAAAATAGTTAGATATTGCAACCCTGAAGAGGCAACTCAAGATGCCTGCTACACATGACCCACTAAGCAAGGAAATAGAGGAAACAAAGAACTTGATGGTTGATATGATGAAATTAATAGTGGAGTAGTCTATCTAGATAAAACAAATGGAAATAGAGATGGAGAAGATGGTGGAAGAGAAAGAAAAGGCAACACAGTTGGCCAACACAACAATGGAGGCCCTTCCCATAACAACCCTTCCCATAACTACTCCCTCAAGTATAGTCGTAGGAGTAGGAAGCAGTACATAATAGTTGGATAGATCAATGGAAAGCATGAATATACAAACTGAGGAGATAAAAGTACCAGAAATCCAAGTCACTGTGCTACAACACCAAATGAAAAGAGCTGAAAGCAATCACTTGGTGGAAATGTAAAAGTTAAAGGAATTAATTGAGGGACTACAAAAATCCGAGAAAGAATCATCTATTGGAAACACTCTAGGGAGAGTTAAGGAAATTATTTGGCACAATATAATCGATGGTAGGAATGAAATTTGGCCTAGAATCCAAATTATGTTTGAGTAGAAAGAATTAGTGGAGAAGACTAAAGAAGCCATTTCAGCTACTAATGTAGAGTTGGGAGACATACCAACAACAACTAATAGGATAATCAATTTTTTGAATGCAAGAAACAAGTACGAGCTGGAAGAGTTTGGAATGACAGATAGAACAAAGACTATACTACATGTTAAGAATGTTCTAACCAAGAATAGCCTAAATGTGTAGCTAGAAGAAAAATGTCATGTTCTAGAGCTGACAGTCAACAGGTTATTTAAAAGAATGCAGTCTTTACATTAGAAAGGTCTCCCCTCTCTGTTGTTATAAATGGAAAACTCAATGAAAAGAGGAGATTATTCCAAGAGACTCTATGGCATAGCTACAGATGCTGCAAATCTTTCCAACATCAAAGGCATCATAACACGAAAGGCATTGCTAGAATTTATTAGAAATTTAATTGACATTGAGCATGAACTTAAGCACGTATTTCTGGTCAAGCCTACATTTGCTAAGTACACTGAGGCTGAAGAAATATGTAGAAGATTAACTAAAATCAAAGTTCCAGATGATGAAGCGTGGAGTGCGCTATGTGACTATTAGGAGGAATGAGACAAGGATGGCTAGAGTGACAACACAGACTTGAGTTAGCACCAACCACATTAGTAGAACCTCTATAATCAAAAATTAATTTTTTAGTGAACATCATCCCTAAACAGAGGACCACCTATCCCAATTTTCTCAGTGTGGCCACTTCGCAGTTACATTAGTCATTTTTTCTTTCATTGTAATAAATAACATATTACCAAGTGTACAAGGCAAATCATTATAGTTTTTGTTTAAATACTCCATGTATTGGGAGTATTATGGGTTGGACCCTAGTCATTTTGAGCTATCTTTTCTTTGCAGCATTGTAATTGCAAGGTGGAGCATCAATAAAAGGATCGTTTGCAAGATACTTGACCTGTTTTGAACTGGTGATGTATTTCTTTCTATGTTGAATGTATCTTTGTTTATCAATTCATGCATCTTTGATTCTTATTGTAAAGTAGGAATTATAGTTTAAGATATGTTGTTGGAGCACCTTACCACTGTTTGCACATACAATCTAAATTTTTTTCTCTGAAGTATGATAAAAAACTACTTCACTACTTTTTAATCCTAATTGATATCACTTTTCTATCATTTCATTTGTCACTCTAGTTTTAGATCCAATAAAGACAGATAACTTGCCTTGCAAATGCTCTAGAAAATTGATGTTACCACCAAGCTTTGACTCCATAGCCCAATGGAAAATATTCTATAAGGACCTGCCCCAACCAACCAAACAAACAAACAACCAAGCAACCAAGTTACAAATCTCTTTATTTTTATATCCAGCCTAACACATTAAAACACTAAAATTAAAGTTAGATCATAAATATACAGAGAGAGCCCAGTCTAAGTCTAGGAAGGCTAGGTTCTTGACTCATAAGAAATTTGATGTATCTTCTGTGACTTTTCTCTTGCCGATCTTCAAAATCACAAATTGATAATAGAAAGTCTCAAGAATAATATGCTTAGTGTTAGCCAAATGTATGATAATGGATATGATCTGACCTTTCGATCCAAGGACTGTGAGATTTGCAAGATGAATAATGGAAAGATAGTGGGGAAAGCAATAAGAACCCACAATAATGTATACATGATTGATGATTACAGGGTTAACTATTGTTTAAGGAAAATGAATGAATAACGATTATGGCATAAGAGGCTTGACCATATGAATTTTTAAAGTTTTATAAAATATAGCAAGATGGGAGTTGTGAGAGGATTACCAAGAATGTCAAGGCTTGATAACTCAATCTACAAATCATGCCAATTTGGCAAGAAGAATAGGACTCATTTCAAGTCAAAAGAGTTCTCCTCGTTTAAACTGTTGGAGCTCATTCACACAGATATTTGTGGGCCAACCAGAGAAGAAAACCAAAAAGGAGAAATATATTTCATGTTTCTCAATGATGATTTTACCAGGGCCACTTAGATTGTTCTATGAAAATAAAAGTTGGAAGCATTTAAGCATTTAAAAAAAATAAAGCTCAAGTAGAAAATGAGAAAGACTTAAAGATAAACTACTTAATATCAGAGAGAGGAGGAGACTACACATCGAGAGAGTTTGAGGAATTCTTTGAAGAGAACGACATTAGGAGGCAATACTCAATGACTATAACTCCACAACAAAATGGAGTAGTGGAGAGAAAGAATAGAACAATCTAGGAAATAGCTAGAGCAATGTTGGATGAAGTAGATGTGTCTCAAATCTTCTAGGGAGAATCAACATAGGAAACATTGTATCTGTCCAATAGAACTCAACTCAGACCTAATAGAAATAAAACTCCCTATGAGTTGTGAAAGGGAGGACCTGCATCAATTAAACACCTCAAGGTGTGTGGGAGAAAATTCTTTATCAAAGGAATCATATGAATCTTGTAAATTTTGACTCTCGCGCTCATGAGGATATATTACTTGGGTACTTCGCTCAAAGTAAAGGATATAAGTGTTACAACAAGTGGACAAAAAGGATTGAGGATTACATTGATGTGATAGTAGATGAAACTACATCACAAGCTGATTCCTCTAAGAAATATGAACTTAGATAATGAAGAAAATCTAGATATGAGGTCTACAGATCCAGAAGAAACAAAATTAGATAGTGAGGAAGAGGAATCACACACAACTCCAAGGCCAAAGGCACCTTCTAGGTATTTACATAAAGAACATCCCATGAGTTAGATACTTTGAGATAAAGGACATGGTGTTCAAACTAGGAGGAAACTTGTTGGAAATACAAGTTATGCAAGTTTGGCTCTATAGTCACAAATTGAACCCAGGAATCTCATCCAAGAAAGCGAGGACAAGTTTCGAGTGAAAGATATGAATGAAGAACTTGATTAGATTGAAAATAATGACACTTGGGAGATTGTTACAAGACCTAAAGAGTAATAAGTTATTGGAACCAAATGGATTTTCAAAAACAAGCTGGATGAAAAGGGTAAAGTAATAAGGAACAAGGCTCGATTGGTCTGCAAAGGGTATGCCCAAATACAAGGGATATATTTTGATGAAACCTTTGCACCAATAGCAAGACTGGAAGTTATCATAATATTTATTGCTATTTCCTTCCATACGAACATCAAGGTATATCAGATGGATGTGAAGTCTGCATTTCTCAATCGAGATGTGGAAGAATAAGTTTACATTGAGCAACTAGAAGGATTTATACTCACCACATATGAAGGGTTTGTATGAAAATTGAAAAGTCTCTATATGGACTCAAACAAGCTCCCAAATCTTGGTAAAAAAGGTTGGATAAATAACTTCAAAAACGAGGCTTTACGAAAGGTATAGTTGACAATAATTTATACATAAATTATGAAGGTGATCATCTACTAGTTGTAGTAGCTTATGTGGATGATATAATCTTTAGCAGTGACATGGAACAATTGGGGCTTCAATTCACAAAATGTATGTAGACAGAGTTTGAAATGTCCATGATAGGAGAGCTGTGCCTCTTCCTGGGTTTGAAAATATCTCAGTTTCCACAAGGAGTGTTTATATCCCAATCCAAATATCTCAAGGAAACTTTGGTAGGTGTTGGCAGCTACTCAGCATATAAGACCAATAGAAGAGTAGATTGTAGTGGTCTAGGGGGAGTATTCAAGAGGTATTCTCTTCCATTGATACCAAAGGGGGAGAATATTATTGGGACATTAGAGAAAACCATGCCTAGCTTCAAGGGGAGCTTAACCGAAAAATACCCTGACTAGCTTTAGGGGGAGCTTATGGTGTTTCCATCAATGCCAAATGGGGATATTGTTGAATAATTGGTAGCACATGGATGGCTAATGGTTGTGATTGTATTGTTTTGTTTGTGTTTGCATTGATGTCAACCCCATAAGCATGGTGTTTGGGAGTCTAGGAGGAATCCTATGGTATCTTCAGTGCTTTGTAGAGAATCATCATAGTAGCAGGCTTACTATAGAAGCCATAAAATAATGACTATGGTGGTTGGGAGTTCAAGAATCCACAAGAAAATAATGATAGAGAGATTGAAGCTTATAGGTATAATATGGGCTCAAAGTCTACATCATACCATTTTCATTGGAAATTGCTCTGAAAGAGGTTTCCAATGGTGTGTGGAAGTCTAAAACTAGTCTCTTCGATCAAAAGCTATGGTCTACTGAAGTTCAAGGACTTAAAGTCATAAGCAAGTTGAAATATCAGAGGTAACATGAAGCACATCGAGACTAAATATCATAATATTACAAAAGGCTGAATCAAATGGATAATATTGGAACCCCTTCGCATAAGGCCATGGGAGCAACATAATATCGGAGATTAGAGAATATTGGGACCTTGAAGCAGGTCATATTGGAATATCGACGATCGAAGAATATTGGGACCTTGGGCATGTCATATTATTAGAGATTGGAGAATATTTGGTGTTGGCTTGGTTTGTGATGAGATAGGTTTGATCTATACTGCACACCAACAAAACCCTGAAGCCCTGGCCCTTTCGGCAATAACCTGTAAGCAAATCACAGTGTCACCCGAATTGACTATGGGAGGATGCAGTACAAGGTCTTTTCATCCTTAAAGGATTAGGAGATGTGGTATTATTATGTTATCTTATTCTTAGTACTTATAAATCACTTCGTTGCATTAGATTACTTACTTAAACATGCCATATAAAACTATAAACCATCATTGTGTCGAAGTAAAATGCAACTGTAATAACTACTACTCTACAAGATATAATAATCAAATATACACATCAAACACAAAATTACTATGGTTGACCCCAGTGTAGGGCTACGTTCATAAGAACTGTTTCTTAATATAATAAATCTTTGAAAAACAAATAGTTCTTGACCTACGCACTAAGCTACAGGTTGTTTGCGTATTCAACTGGAGAGCCTCACCTTCTCTACCATATTATAGATCACCTTAATTTTCCCATAACTTTGATCTGGATCAAAATATTATTATCTTCTTATTATCTTACCCTATATATGCTATTACAATGTAGGTTTACATCATCAAAATACGATGGTTCAAATACCATGGTTTCCCTAAAACAACCAACTATGGTCCCAAAACCCATTGATCCTTTACAAAATCACACACTTTCACAAAAAGGAGGGGTTTCGACCCACCCCGAAGCCCTTACGACACCACGCGATATATTTAAAATGCTCCAATGCACAGTTCACTTCACACTCTGTTATGCGCTCCACTACGCGTTTCACCCAACAAAATGTGGAGTCTACCAAAATCTATGCCAAGTTGGGTTGCCCCCAACAGGCCCCCAAAAATCACATGTTACTCGTCCCGAGTCACTCAATTGATTTTTCTCTAGTCTTCACTGCAATGTTTTTGTAGGCACTATTGAATTGCTGCAGTATGTCTGTGACCTACTTCTCTTCACTGTGCACTTCCTCCAGCAATGCTTCCATCACAGGTTTTATATCCTTTTGCATCATTGTTGTCTCTCTTTGTTGAAGCTCTTAAAGCTTCTCATCTACTTCTTGGGATAGTTGGAGAGCCTCATCTTGTCATGGTTGAGTTCTCTCTATCAGAGTATGTTCTTCCTTCCTCAACTCCTCTATCTTATTCTAGAGGGCATTTACCTCATTGATCTTTGCGAGTTTATATGATATTTATAAGGTTCTCACAGTTGTTCGAATCTCCTCAAGAGGTTGTTGCTTCTGTTGAATGTCCTCTTGTAGCTTCAACACATTTGGATCTTCCTGTAGCTTCCCAAAATATTTCACTATTGTAGAGATGTTGGCCATTGTACACTTCAGCTCAGTCTCCCTATGCTCTCACACTTCTTGTGTTGTGTTTGGATGTAGATTCATTTATAGCTCACTGATATTTATCTCATATGTAAATTTCACTTTTGAAATCTTATCCTTTTACCTTTTTACTACAAGGTCGATCTTGTTGAACTTGTCTTCCAATGGTTCTTCTTCTTGGACATCACTGTTAAAAATCTCACAACATGTTACTTCGACCACCTCCTTCAACTTTTGTTGCTACTATACTACCTGGATTGCTTGGTTGAGCTTCTTCTTCAACAAAGCTCATTCTCTCTCTACCTAAATGTTTAATTGTGAAGTGTTTTGTTCACACAGCTTCAACTCATCTATGATCTTTAGATGTAATTTGTTTAATCTCTGAAGTGGAATTGTTGTGATGTTCATGTTCACGTACCTCCATTCTTTTTCATGTTGCTATATCTGAGCAAAGTCAAATTGCAGGGCTTCGACATGTATTGGTGTTATTCATGCTGCAAGTGTAGGCTCTATTGGTCTTTCTTCTCTAAGCTTCACCTCTACCTGCACTAGTTGTCTCACTGTCTATGCCAATATCTTCATTTCTGCAATGTGCTCCTTGACACTTGTTAGAAGTGCATTGTAGTGATCTTCTAATTTATTTCATGATCTTTCCATTTCTTCCTGAATTATATCCCCAATTTGATCCAAGTCCCCATAAGTGGTGTTATTTCCTTTGTCTTGTCTATCTTCTGCTTCTCTTTACTTCTTGTGGTAGCTTCAGCACCTGACTTCCTCTTCTCTGTGACAACTCATTTTGTCTCTGTCTTTTCAAATTCTCTATTTTTATCATCAACTTCAGGAGGATCTTAGTGACCCTCATCGTATTTCTCTTCTCATTGTCACTCGTGCTCATCCTTATTCTTCCCATTGGCTTCCTCATGCTACACCATGTCCTCCTCTAGTAGACTATCTTTTTTTTGTGTCTCTAGCGCAGTCATCCACTCTGCAGGCCACTGTTGTATCTATATTAAGAGATCTTCTTTAGTCACTAAATATGGCAAGGGATGCCATATCTTCTTTCTATCTTTATGAGCTTGTATGTAATTTTTGTGGAAGTAAGCCTTAAACTTCATGATAGAGATACACTACTTGTATAGGCTCAGTGAAAGCTGAGGGTGTTGGTTCACCAACATGTCTAAGTCCATATGATATAATACAAAAAAAAATATGTTATCATCTGCTCTTGCCAATTTAGTGGTATACCACAATGAGGCATATTGTTCAGCTTCACAAACATCCGAGGCTATCAGAGGCAACTGCGAATCTTTTGGCTCTCTCCATGCAAGCATCACAATTATCAAAATTAACCATGCTTAATGAGACATAGTACCTTTCTCCTGAGCCTCGCAACAATGATCCATAAATTCTTGGCATAGATATGCCACCTAGCTATATTGAACCCCATTAGCACGCTTGTAGGTTTTAACCCCATACATAAATTACTTGCATACGAATTCTAAATCACAGAAAAATAAACAATGCAAGAGCATAACACATAAAAACACATATGCACAGAGATTTTCCCCTGGATCCCAAAACCGGGACTACCAGCTTGAGTTTTCATTATGTTCCTTTCAATGTTACAATACATATTTATACATGCCAAAGTATCCAATACCATGGACCAAAAAACCATCGCGTCCAAAACCATGGACCAAAAACCATCGCATCCAAAAACATGTGTGAAAATCATGCACAAAACCATAGGTGGGTCCACCCAACCTAACATAGGGTCCAAAACCAAAATTTTCTGACCCCATAAAGTGGGGTTACAGGTACCCCTCAAACCCCCTGTTAACTATGTGGAAAGAATATAACACAACCCAACAATGCTGTGTAGCTAATGAAACCATTGGTGCATGGACTTCATTAGCCCGACACTTCCTCATGATTTTTCTAGGCAATATATGTGTTGTTAAGCGAGCTCCTTGGTCATTGATTGAGTTGATATCATAACCTCTCTTCCCTTTTGTTAGTCCAAACTTCTATTGAGTTCTGATATATTCTTTCCGTGACTACCCCACACGCACAGGGGTGCGAGCCTACCCTGTATGTTGTGTCGGGCGCTACCAGGGGGTCATGGGTGGGGGGGCGTCGGGGGCAGTATCCCCCTTGCACAGGGTTTGGGGCAACACCACGAGAAATATTTTTTGGACCCTACATTAGGTGGTAGGATCCACCTATAGTTTTGTGCATAGATTTCGCACATGGTTTTGGAAATGATGGTTTTGTGTCCATGGTATTTTTGTAGATCTAGTTAAGGGAACTATGGTTATGTTCTAATCCAGGGTTAATGGATTAGGGTTTATGGATGCTTCAACATGTATGTATATGTATTGTAATATTGAAAGGAATATAATGAAAAATTAATCTGGTACTCCCAATTTTCGGATGCAGGGGAAATCTATGTTTATATATATATTATGTTTTATGTTCTCGCTATTGTTTATTTTCTGTTTTTAAAATTTTTATGCAGGTAATTTTTTTACGTGGTTAAAACCTACTTCTTCTTCATGTTTTTTTCTATTGATTTTTCCTGATCTTTCCCAACAAATTCCTGTGCAGGGTTCATCCCTTGATAAGGAATTATTATGATTCTCCATATCAACATTGAGTTGATAGGGATCATCTTTCCATACAAAGCCATCCATCATGCACCAACATGAGCAACTGTATCACACAAGTTGTGCTTCCTAAACTTCTGCTGACACATTCAACATATTCATCAAGCCCAACTGCGCCAATGTATCTACCTACTGCTATGTTTCTAACTGTGTTACACCACTCTGAGGGTAGCGCACTTGTTTTAAGTATCTATTTGGTGTGAACTGTAGCTATTTATTTCTATCATTGAAATCATAGTCTATGAACTTCAGTTGTGAAATCTTACCAAGGGTTTCTCCAGTGAATCACAGTGACTCCGACAAAAAAGGTGTTGCATCCAGTTTTCTTGGTGGCGTATATGGTGGGAGAGGCAACAGAAACACTACACCATCAGTTTCCATTTGTTCGTGCTTTGCTTCTTCCTCACTATCTCTCACTTGTTCGGGTTCTTCTAAGACTCAATACGTCCCATTTATTGTTTTCTCTTTGTTCTCTTCTCTTTGGTCATTTTCTTTTGTGGGGATTCCCGCTGCATGCATGATGATGCTACTGCGGGTGTTGATGCTAGTGCGAGCATATCAACTGATGTTGCTTCCATGACTCCGGCTAATCCCTTCTTCGCAATAGCAGTATTCAAACTCTTAGGACAAAAAAGTGCCAAATATGGTTGGGACATGACTTTTTATAACAAATTTGAATTTCTAACCCCTATCATTGGCTCATAT
The DNA here is from genome assembly GCA_000404065.3 of Pinus taeda. Lineage (NCBI taxonomy): Eukaryota > Viridiplantae > Streptophyta > Pinopsida > Pinales > Pinaceae > Pinus > Pinus taeda. The sequence continues at coordinate 72,461 of APFE030614648.1, forward strand.
TGTGTTCATTAATTTCATATCTATTGCGAGATCCAGTCAATTTGTCCTCATAAATGCACCTCTTCACGTATTTTAATGACAACTTTCCTTTTTAATGGTCATGTTTTCCTAATGAACTTCAATGCATCCTATATTATAGCAGGCAACCCCTCTTGCGTCAAGGCTTCTATGAATTTTGACATAATCTAGAAGGTAGCGAAGTAACTTGCTACATTGAAGCTCTATCTACAACGTGGTTTATATTCCAGTGCCCACTTTCAACTGCAAGTGGCACTAAGACTTTTATTCTTTCTTCAGAGTGAAGTTGTAGGGGCAGGGTTGTCCCTGTAAAGCTTCAACCTACTGCTATTTAACTTTGCTAATTAAACTGCACCTCCATGAGTAATATGCTTGATAATGTATGGGCCGAACCAATGCATCTTGAATTTTCCTGGAAATTTTACAAACTTATTATCATAATGGAGAACAAGGTATCCTACCTGGAACTTATTTTTCTTAATATGTATATCATGGCAAGCATTTTCTCTTGCTTTCTGTACTTTCTCATGGAATCTTGCTATAAATATATCTTCATCCAAAGCAAGCAATTGCAACATTCTTTCCTCCATTGTGTCAAGATATGCCATATTTGTAAAATTTTCAATTATCAAGCTAAGCATGATATACTCCATGGGCATCATGGTTTCTTTCCCATTAACTAACCTAAAGGGTGTCTATCCTATTAACATTTCATGTTGTGGTCCTATAAGCCCATACAATTGTTGGGATTATAAGGTCCTAATCATCTCTATTCACATTTTGTACCTTAGTAACTACATTCTCCATAATCTTATTAAATGCTTCTATTGTTCCATTGGCATGAGGATGATAAGGGGTACTCTTTTGATGATAAAATTGGAACTCCTCTATCAATGCTTCAATAGTCTTATTTAGGAAGTGTGAACCTTGGTCAGTCATCAAAATCTTCGGACATCCAAATCTAGAGAATATGTACTCAAAAATAAACATTGAATCGGTCTATGTGCTACAGTCCCTTATTGGTTTTGCTTTGGCCCATATTGTCAAGTAATCAGTCACTATAATTATGTACCTTGCACCAGTCCTCTTTCCAGATGGGTTGATGGGTCCAAAAAAATAAATGGCCCACTTATCAAGGGCCTGCAATGTAACTTGTGGTACCAAAAACATCCCATCTCTTATGGAAGGCTTCCTTATTCTTGGATAAACATCACATGCTTGATAGTACTCCTTCACATATTTATGTAGTGTAGGCCACAATAATATTGCTCTCAAAAAATTCTGTGGAATAGCTTTTCCTCCATACTGTCTACCAGTTCTACCACCATGAGCTTCTGCTAGAATTATTTGTCTTTCATGTTCAGGAACATATTTGCATAGTATCTCATCTAGTCCCATCTTATATAACTGTCCTTCTATTAATGAAAAGACAACTACCTTAACCACTAATTATTTATTTTGTTGCATAGTATACTCTGAAGGATCCATTATCGTGGTCAAAAACTCAATGATATCTCTGAAATGGTCCTCTGCAATTCTGATTGCAAATAACTACGGATTAGGGAGGTTATCCTCTATGTTGGTTGGTTCTTTCACTGTTTCTAGTATTGACAGATGATCAGGTCCTAGATTCAGTCTCCTTGTTTTAATAATGATTTTATATTCCTATAATAACAGTAATAATCTACAATGGTTCCTCCTAACACAGGGTTATTAACCAAATACTTCAGTGTAGAATGATCTGTAAACATTTTAAAGCATGACCTCAACAAATAACGTCTAAAATTTTGCAAAGCATATACCATGGCCAATTGTTCCCTTTCTGTAGTGTTGTAGTTCTTTTATTCTTTATATAACATTCTACTTGGAAAAGCCATAGGATGATCAATCTCTCCTGCACTAGGTTGTGTTAGTACCACTCCCAAAGCTATACAAGAGGCATCCACATGGACATGGATTTCCTTATTCCAATTAGGGAACACTAGTATAGGTGCATCTACCATTTTTTATTTCAATATGTTGACGCTCTTCTAACATTCTTCATTCCACTGAAAAGTTACATCTTTCTTCAACAAATTATCCATAGGCCCAGTGATCTGAGCATACCCCTTGATGAATTTCATATAATACCCAGTATGTAGCAATGTAGTGCGAAGCTGTCTTACTATCTTAGGTGGAGGTAAGTTTACAATGACAACAATCTTAGAAGGGTCCACCATTAGTCCTTCCTTACAGACAATGTGTCCAAACAATATGCTGAAAGCTACAAAAAATATGCACTTCTTTAGGTTAAAGGATATATTATATTTTCTACATGTGTCGAGCATAAGTCTTAAACTTCCAACATGTTTGCTCAATAATCCATATACTACCCAATAATAAAAATATACCTCTAAAGATGTGTGGGTGTATTCCTTAAGAGCTACAACCACCACCCTAGAAAATATAACAGGGGTATTTTTTAATACAAAAGGTATTACTATGTATTGATATGAGCACCATTATGTAGCAAATGTGGTCTTATCTCGGTCTTCAGGTGCAATCCTAATTTGATGATAACCTGAGAGTACATGTATAATTGAGTAAGATTCTTGACATCCTACATTATCTATCACTTCATCTATGAAAGGGGTAGGGAAGGGATCATGTAAACATGCATCATTCAACTTTCTCAGATCAACATATATCCTAATTTCTCCTTGAGTATTATTCTCTTGCACCACCATAGGACTCACCCATTCCGATTCTTCTACAAGTTCAATAATTTCTATAGCTATCATATTATCAATCTCCACTTTCACTTTCTCCTTATACTTTAGGTTCAGCTTGTAAGGTCTTTGTTTGACCGCATTTGCATCAGACTTAAGGGTAATATTCATGACTCCTAGATCTCTTATTATACCCTTCATCTCTCAAAACTTAGTAAAAAATAGTTCTTGACATTAATGAATTAACTATGTAACTTTACTGGCTATCTCTTCATCCCAGTAGTCTTCTATTTTCGCAAACTTGGGTTCCTTCTCTAATCTTATGTTTACCTTTTTGATCTTCAATGGCTTCATTATGTCTGGTATATCTAGCTTTTGTATAGTTACTTCACGGTATCCTTCTGACTCTGCTATGATGATGTTGAGCAGATCCTCTTCTTCATATACAATGAGGCTATACCACACCTATGTATTTTCTATCTACAGAGCCCAGTCAAGTTGATGCCATGTCAGTGAGGTTACATTCTTAAATATCCTCTTCTTGACTGTTTGAAGGGTCGAATCTATATATGGACAATAATCCTCCAAGTTGAATTTTAATATGAAGCCATCAACCATCTCTTCTGAAGTGACAAGACCATGTCGAAGCTCCATTTCTAGATACCAATTCTTAGGGATTGTCTCTAATGTATGAATGAATCCATGTACCCATTCTTGCTATGGAATCTCCTTCAATGTTGTAGTGCATAACTAGATATGCTTCCTAGGATTAGTTTCACCATCATATTTTATCTCCATCTCTGTATCTATCTTTCCAAACCTTATCCCCGTCAATCTTTGACATTCCTTCCAACCTCCTATATTCTTCTTGTGTGCGTTCCACCATCTAGCAGGGGTAGTTTTCAGGACTATATCTAAGGTTTACAACCTTTTATTTTCTAGAACTTGTTCTTCATAATCATTATGAAAAGTATTTACATCACCTAAGACATGATAAGAAGGTAGGTTACATACCTCAGATGTCATACAATAAACTGATTTTGTAATTCTTGCACAATGCCTTGTGGATACTTCATGCAACTTATTATGCCAGCTCTCCAACTCTTCTTCTGAGTCTAAGGTACAAGAACTATCACACTCCCAAGTCAACTTGCCTTCTTCATTAGGGTTAAAAAAATCTCGTTCCTTTGCTTTCATTTGATGGATATTGTCTATGTCAACTGTGTAGAAAATCCTGTAGATTCACAAGCTCATGAAATTTACTAAAGCACAGGATAAGAATCTACTTCTAGTTTCAACCATTAGAAGCCAATAGATCGATGAAAAAAATATGAACAAGAAGAAGATAAATCAATGGCACATAACACAAGATGTATATGGGGAAAGCCACTGCTCAAAATACCATTATCTGTATTTCATATATCAGAAATATGAGTGAATATACAAAGTGTGTTCTCACCAGAACAATTCCACCCAAGTATGCTCAACTCTCTCAACTCACAAGCTAACTCTTTACCAACACTTAGCCAATTCTGCATCTCTCCAAGCCCCTAATCTCTTGCGTAATTCCTAAGATGAATAGATTGTATTTAAAGGGAATTCATGCTTCCAAAACTGTGCAATCCAAACATAGGATCAATATCTGATGCATGCATGATATTTACACTCCAGTAAATAATCCCACTGATAAAATAATTCCATTGATAGTACACTATCCCTGCACTCTATTCTCAACTGGGTCTTTCTCTGAACTGACGTGCATGAGTTTCTCATGAGAGAATCTTCAGTTAATTGGAGTAGCACTAGTGGATGCACCAGTGCACTAACGGTTGTTAGTCCTCTATTAGTTCCAAAAACAATTTAGAACTAATTTAACTAAACTTAACTCAGTAAACTGAGTTATCTAGTTTCCAACTCAATTTAAACTCATATTGGACCCCTAAAATTTATGGAGAACATATACGTGACTTTAGAAAGACTTCCAACTTTAAATTCCTAAGATAATTAAGTTAATTAAACTTAATTAACTATTTACAAGTTTCTCTGAGAATAGAATTCAATTTTAATTCTCAGTTTAGTTCAAGTACAAATTAAATTGGAATTTCTTGTTTCCATTTCTCAACACTCCCTCTCAACAAGAAAGGGATTATCAACTACCCCGATCCTGTCTCTATGAAACTCAAATTTACATATTGACAATGACTTTGTCAAAATGTCAACATCTTGCTCCTCTGTGGGAATGCACTCTAACAACATAATATGCCTCAATACAGAATCTCTGAGATGATGATATCAAATATCAATAGGCTAAAACCGATCATGAAAAACTTGATTTTTAGAGAGTTCGATACAACTCTGATTATCGCAGTAAATCATAGTTGGATCCATTTGCTGACCAAACAAGCCAACCGGGATCTTCCTCATTCACATGGCCTCACATGTTGCCTAACTCGCAGCCATGTACTCTACCTTTGCCGAACTGAGTGCAACCGATATTTGTTTCTTGTTGTAGCAAGAAATTGTCACTAACCCAGTAATGAATATCCCTCCTGATGTGATTTTCCAGTTAGATGGACTCCATTCCCAATTTACATTGGTGAATCCTTGAAGCCTCACTCCTTCTGTCAATCATTACCATAATACATACTAAGAAGTGCCCCTAAGGTATCTCAACACATGCTTTGTCGCCTTCCAATACAGCTTGGTAGGCTTAACCATCGCTTGACTAAGCTGGTTAATTGCATAGAACAGATCCAATCATGTGTTCACCAAGTACATGAGTGAACGCACAAACTTCCTGTAAATAGAAGCTCCCATTTCTTCTCTTGAAGTAGCATCCTCGTTCCTCGAGTTACCTACTAGAGGAGTTTCCATGGGTTTACTTCTCTCGATGATCAATCTCCTAAGTATCTCATTGGAATACTTGCCCTGTGACACAAACAACTCACCATCTACCTACCATACCTCCATGCCAAGAAAGTAATGCATGAGCCCCATGTATTTCATCTCAAACTCTCTTGGAAGGTTCTCCTTGTAAGACTTGATCAATTGATCTTCACTTGTTAGTATGATGTCATCAACATAAAGTACAATGATCAACAATTTACCTTCCACCACTATGTGGTATAGGTTTTAGTACGCTTCACTCTTCGTGAAGCCCAAACTAGTGAAGTAGCTATCTATCCTAGCGTACTAAGAACAACGTTCTTGCTTCAGTCCATACAACGCTCTCATGAGCTGACACACATGCGACTCATGCTCAAAGGTCTCGAAACCTTCAGGGTTATTTATGTACAACTCTTCCTCAATCATGCCATTAAGGAAGGTTGTCTTCACATCCATGTGATGTATATTCCAACCCATTTGTGCTGATAGTGCCAATATAGATGTGATCAACAAGTACCTTGCAACAAGAGCAAATGTCTCATCATAGTCAATCCCCTCTACCTGTGAAAAGCCAAGGGCCACAAATATAGTTTTATGCTTCTCCACACTACCATCTGCAACTTGATTTATCTTGTAAATCCAATGTGAGTTCACCACTGACTTGTCCTCCAGTCTCAAGACCACATCCCAAACACTGTTACAAACTATGGAGTCATACTCCTCCACCATGGCATCAAACCAAACCGATTGGAAGATGACTCTGCCACAACACATTCACCCATAAGATCCATGTATCTAGTGTAACTCTCAAGTGACCTCCTCTACCTACACTGAGAAGTGGGTCTTCCCACATTATCCTGTACATCATCCAACAGTATGTTAGCCTCTGTAGTGCACTTTCTTCCCTCTCTAGAAGATGCTACCTTAGTGGATGTTTCCACTCCCCGATCGTCTACATGTGGCTGCTCCACATCAATCTAAGGCTCCTCAACCTTAGGAGCTAAAAGGTCCTCATCCACATGTAGCTGAAGCTCCCTATCAAGGGAAACTTGCATGGACTTCTCCTCATTGAATCTAACATCCCTAAGGTGTATCATTGTACCCAAAAAATATCCTCAACTTTGCTCTTGGGCGAATCTTCTTTCATGCTTTTTTGGTGACATGGCAATATACTAATGACCCAAAAATCCTAAAGTGACCAACATCTAGTCTCTTTTCGGAATAAGCCTCCTCTAGTGTCTTCATCTCAAGTATATGATGTGGGCTACAGTTTTTAACATAAACTGTTATGTTGCATGACTCATCCTACAAGTGTAGTGGTAGGCCCTGATCATGCAACATCGCCCTTGCTGCCCCTACTATGCTTATGTTATTCCTCTTGGCTACCCCATTCTGCTGAGGGTTATGGGGTGGCATCAACTCCCATTTAATCCCTTCCATTCCACAATAGTTCTTAAACTCATTTGAGACATACTCACCATCGTTATCACTCCATAGAGCTTTAACCTTCTTTCACGACTCTTTCTCCACCAGTGCTTTAAACTCACAAAACTTTATGAAAGTTTGATCCCTTCTCTGCATGAAAAATATCTAGCATTTATGAGAATAGTCATCTACAAATATAACATAATACAGTTGTTTGGCCATGGAAGTTGTCGAGAATGGTCCACACAAATCTCAATGGACTCTCTCTAGAATAGTCTCTCCTCAACTATCTCTATCGTGAAAGGAAGACTTGGTGTATTTTCCCAAAGTACACCCTTTGTATCTATCAACTTGCTCAAGCAAACCTTTGGTAAGACCAGTAGAGATCTGCTGCAATATCTTCAAAGTTCCATGATGCAAGTGGCCCAATTGCCTATGCCACAACTGACCAATGTCTCAGCTTTGGACCCTTTCTACTTTTGTTCTCAAAGAAGCACACTCCTCTACATCCAACTTATAGAGATTCTTCACCCGAATCCCTATCTTCTTTACTTGACCTGTGGCTCTGTGTCGAAGGAATGCCTTTCCTTCCCAGAAGATCACATCATAGCTTCTATCCTCAAGCATGGAAATGGATAACAAGTTCTTCTTTAGCTTGGGCACATACATAACATTATTCAAGGTGAGTGGATCCTCATGCTCCTTCTGAAAAGTAATCATGCCCAATCCAATAACACTATACTTTCTATCGTTAGCCATCTTGATATCCATGTGGAGATCTTTCTCCTCCAGGTCACTGAATAACTCTTTGTCACCAGTCATATGGAATGAAGCTCCAGTGTCTAAGTACCATACACTTCCCATAATTTAAGACACCATGCATGCAATGAGGAAAAACGCTCAATTCGAATTGAGAAGCCAAAGCTATACCCTTCTCTCCTCCTGAGGACTTCTTCTTGGACTTCTTGAGTGGACAATTTGTAGAAAAATGGCCCATCTAATGACAATGAAAACACTTAACTTCTTCATGTCTTTCTTCTTACATCCATGATAAAAATCTAACTTGGATTGGGAAGCCTTCCCTTTACCCTTCTTCTCCTTAAATGCTAAGGAAAAATTATCTTTATCATCATTTTTTGATGAAGAGCCATCCCTTGTGTTGCTCCGGATCTCCTCGTGTATCAAATTCGACCACAGTGATTCCCAATCCGGCAGCTTCTTTTGACCATTGACAAAGTCTTGATAACTATTCCAACTCTTTGGGAGTCCTAGAAGAGCAAGATGCACCATATCATCCTTGGAAACTATCATTCGATCACTTCCAAGTTTATCATGACACTGAGTGAACTTGATCAAGTATTTTTGAATCGTCTCACCTTTCTCCATTTTGATTTTTCGAAGTTTGTCCTTTGGTGCCAATTTCCTTTGGTCACTAATGTTTCGATACATGTCCATCAATGTTTTCCACATAGCATACAGGCCATGGACACTCAAGACAATGTTGTCTCCAACTTCCTCAAGGATTATCCACCTCGCCTTCACCAAACACTTCATCCATTCGACCAATTTTTGTGCATCCAATGCTACTGGCTTAGGAATTTCTTGATCAATGAATTCCTTCAAGCCATTATCTTCTAGGACAACCTCCATTCTATCTCTCTAGGCTATAAAATTTGAGCTTCTTTCCAAGGCATACTCCATCTACAAATCATAGAATGCCATCTATCGATCCTGAAGTATGTATTGAAAATTCAAATTTCAACTGTAACCCCAAACTCAAAACTTCAAAATCTCCTATAGTATACTATTCTTAGCTCTGATACCATTTAGAAAATCTTGTATATTCACAAGCTCATACAATTTACTAAAGCACAGGACAAGAATCTACTTCTACTTTCAACCAGCGGAAGCCAATAGATCGATGAAAACAATATGAACAAGAAGAAGATAAATCAGTGGCACATAACACAAGATGTATCTAGGGAAAGCCACTTCTCATAACCCCACTATCTATATTGCATATATTAGAAATATGAGTGAATATAAAAAGCTTGTTCTCACTAGAACAATTCTGCAAAAGTATGCTCAACTCTCTCAGCTCACAAGGTAGCTCTTTACCAACGCTTAGCCAATCTTTCAGCTCTCCAATCCCCTAATCTCTTGTGTAATTCCTAGAATGAATAGCCTATATTTAAAGGGAATTCATGCTTCCAAAATTGCACAATCCAAACATAGGAGAAATCTCTGATGCATGCATGATATTTACACTCCGGTAACCACTAATAGTACACTATCACTATGCTATAGTCTCAACTAGGAATTTCTCTGAACTGACATGCATGAATTTCTCATGAGCAAATATTCAGTTAACTAGAGTCACACTAGTGGATTCACCAGTGTACCAACTAACTGTTAGTCCTCTATTAGTTCCAAAAACAATTTGGAACTAATTTAAGTGAAGTTAATCCAATAAAATGAGTGATCTAATTTCCAACTCAATTTAAACTCGTACTGGACATCTAAAATTTAGGGAAAACATATATATGACCTCAGAAATATTTCCAACTTGAAATGCATAAGATAATTAAGCTAATTAAACTTAATTAACTATTTACAAGTTGCTATTAGAATAGAAATCGATTTTAATTCTCATTTTAATTCAAGGAAAAATTAAATTGGAATTTCAGTTGTCATTTCTCGAGAAGCTACATTGTATTCTTTGTTGACGGGCTCAGTATATCTTAATCCTTCTGATGGATCCAAGGGAACAATTACTCTTATATTGTTTCCTTCAAATATCACTAGTATCTTCTTTGGATTAACTATGGCCATATTGTCAAATGCCTAGTCAATTCCAAGCAATGCAGGATAAGGGTTACTATCATTGACGATCTCTATTGCCTCAAAATCAGCAATAGTGCAAATTCCTTGAATATCTGCTGTGACACGAACTTCCCAAAGGGAAGATAATTTGTTGATTTTCCATCCTTAATTGAATAGGTAACTACTGTAGCTTTGGCTTATGCATTAATTCCCATGTCTTCTTTGTTAAGACATTAGCATAAGATCCCAGATCAAGAATAATTTGATCCATCTCATACTCTCCTATCTGCGCGCTAAGCCTCATCTCTGTTCCGGTTCTCTTTTGTTGATGCAAATTATTAACTATGCGCATCTCACTTCGTGATGTTTCTTTGGATGCACAAGAATCTATCAAGTGCTAAAGCCCTTCTACATCATTTTGATATCTTCACAATTTCATACAAGTCTGCAGAAAAGACTTTAAAATACCTACTTGATTTGGTGAATCTTAGTCTTGTGTTGGATCTTGATCCTGTGTTAGAGCTCAATCCTATGTTGAAGCTGATGACATGCCATAATGACTTTTCTGATCAAGCTTTCGCTGTGCACTAGAGGCTGAAGCCCGAGCATCCATAAAACTTCACTTTTCTTCCATAAGTACTCCTTTTTCTTTCTAAATACAAAAGACATGAACTTTCTTAGCAATCTTTGCGACCCATGCGCTTTCAAATTATTTCTTTTCATCTGCTTTATCACTACCAGTTGTATCTCCACTTCTAGTGACAATACTAATTTCAGGTTCATCGCTCCTCCTTTTAGTAGTCATCATTTGTATATTATATGTCGGCTGCTGATTCCTTTTTTTCTTGCATATTCACCATAAGTACATGAAATTCTTCAATTACACGGTCAAAGGATTTACAAAACTTACATGTCATTGTGGGGTTCTAGAAGTCTCTCGCAAAATTACCTCGTTGGGTGTAGTTATAGAAAATGATCTATCCACATCCTTGACCAACTCCACCGCCTCGACCTCTTCCTTGATCACCTCCTTGACCACAGTGCTTGTTGGGTGCAGGAGTTGCAGTTCAACAATCTCCTTCAACACTTAATTGTCAACCCGGGGCTATGTAAGCTTAGAGGTGTAGCACAGGAAATGCCAATATTAATGGTATAAAATTTCACCAAATATGCTCCTAACTTCCCTAATTCCATTTGTACAATCAAATAATTAAAAAGCAAATAATACTAAAATAATTCTGGTGTCATAATCAAAAGGAAAATGTTGTTGCATAAACTCAATGAAAGGAACTTCAAATCAACATAAACAATATTGACTGATGAAAGAAAGAAAAGCATATATCTGAGACTAAATGTCAGTGCAGTCATAAGACAGAGAAATGATTAGGCTGTGAAGTGCATTCATCCATGTTACAGGGTTTCCTTCCTAGTATGAAACGTCATTCATGCACCGCAACAACATTCCTGTTCTAGAGCTGAGTTCATGCACTGGAACGATATTCCTGTACTAAAACGATGTTCCTGTACTGGAAGTATGTTTTGTTCCTGCACTGAGTATTTTGGCTCTCATAAAATATTTTTGAGTTCCTATACAAGTGTATTCTGTTCTTGTACCTGGGTATCGATTACTATACCAAAACAAAGATTCATGTACTAAGAAATTAGTATTCCTATACTGAGCTTCCAAACCAATTACATGAAATTTAAAGTGTGCTAACAAGAAATTAACATGAAAGGCACGCTAGAGCATAGAAATAATTGAATATAAGCAAGAAGACTCCTTATCTAATCATTCATTCTACAACAAAAATAAATTTCTAAGCTAAAGGAAATCTCTGTTGCAACATAAACTTCTTCATGTGGAAATGATTATTCATTCTAAATAAACAACACTCTTCTTTCCTAGATGACTATCATAAAATTAACTAGATTTGAACTTTTATTGAATAGAGATTTCAGTTCAGAGGTCCCTTCACCAAATTCCAGTATTGAAATGAACTATTCCCACAAGAATTTAAACATAAACACAGATCCTTATTAAATAGACAACATTTCATTAATTCTTAGGAAAGTGCACGTAAGTAAACCCCAAGTTACCGAAAACACACTTGCATAAAAAACATTTGCATACTAAGGAATGAAATGCATTTTCATAAGGAAAATAAATCCACTGTCAGAAATAAACACACTCGCAGAAGCAACCCTCACTTGCAAAAATAAAATATACTAGTGCAAGAAAACCGAAACACACTTTTTGCAGAAGGGAAACTACTCATCAATGGAAAGAAATGTGATTCAATCTTTAGTAAATGAACATACCAACACCTTCACACCTCAAATCTGAGTCACACAATTTATAAAGGAAGCGAAGATCTGTTAGCTACATAAAAGAAATTAAATACTTCTTGCTCAAACCTTGCATACAAAAATATGTCTAGCACACCTATGAAAGAGGGAGAACGAGATGGGTTAGCTGGGCCCTAGCTAGCCAGCTCGTTTCCCTGCTACGAGATCTATAAAAGAAACTGCTCAAATAATGGATCACACAAAATACTAGAACAAGAAATGACTAATTGGCATAGATACTTGTATTAAACTTAGGAACCAAAAATGTACATTGTGGATATCCAGATCCGGCCCAGAAGTATGGCGACACAAAAGTTATAGTATAATCCAAAATTTCACCAGCGTATCACTATCCAATTATACTAGAATCCCTTAATAAATACATATCATTCAGTGCATGGCCACAATAGAAATGAAAATAAAAGTATAATCTCGACTTTCAACTGTTTGACAAAATGACTAAATCAGGGGTATTCAGTCGAAACCCTGGCCACCATATCCCATATTTTCCTCATGCTCCAAGCCTAATAGAATGCTGCTGATAAGTTGGTGAGCAATGTGTGCAGATTTCCAAAATAGAATAGCCATTGGTGGTGAACCATGTTGATGATGCCAACTATCATGAGTAAAATAACGTGAATGGAACAAGAATATTCCTGCACCAACCCCATCTCACACATTGATTAATACTTTCTCCCTATCAAAATAATTTAGGAAAGAAAATACATAAGCTGCAAAGGAAAAATAGCCTATTTAATCTTTTTAATTAGTAATTAAACTCATATAACCCTTAATAACAAAAATCATGAAGGTAGTGCAGGAGCAAGTACAAGGGTTAGAAGAAGTGCAGGAATAAATGGGTTCCAAGGGTAAAACAGAGGCATTAGGTAGTGTGTCTGGGTCAAATGGAGGTTAAAAATAGGGAAATTCTAATGAACAACATCTTCCCATCCCCATTTCATTGTGTGTCCTTACACAACCTTACCCTCTGCAAAAAACCAGCATGGAGGACTCCCTTTAGTCCTAAATTTGAATATTAATCCCCATCTTCATAGTCCTTGACTTTTCACTACGAGCCTTATTGAGTTGTTTCATTTCTTTCCTAAGGTGAATGTAGCACTTAGATGCTAGAAATTTCCATATATTTTCTTTCCACTTCCTCTCTTGCACCTCTTCCATCAATTCAACATTCTTGCTCTGCACCGTTGTGTTTTGATCTTTCATAGCCTAGTTCAACACTTCAAGCCTATAAATTTGTTGTTTCAATTCTTCGACCTAGATATGCATATAGAAAGCAGGGTCTTCCTTATTGGGCTCTTCCTATATCGGATTCCCTTTAGCAACCAACTCATGACAAGTACCAATGTCATCGAGGGCAATCTCACATTGTGTTTTGATACTCTGAGGAATATTACCCTCAGCCTGGTCCATTGCTTGCTCCTTTCCTGCACTTGCACTATGTATACGAGAATTTTTCCTTTTCTTTACTTTCTTAATTAAGGTTTCTATAGGAGTGTTGTCTTCCTCTTGCACACAACCTATACTAAAAACAAAATGGACTGCGGCATCTGTTAGGAGAGAGAGAGTATCTTTAATTGGTGAATTATACTGGGGGTTATTTGCTGAGGGGGATACTCCTCTGAATCATCGATGTTTATTGGAGAAGTTGATACAGCATGGCCTCCTTTTGAGGATGCACCTATTTTCTTCACAAAGCTCCTAGCTAGTCTCCTTGAAGGGCTAGTGGTTTCAGTTATAGGTTCTTTCTCTTTCTCAAGCACCAACTTCTTGCACTTAGTTTTCTTCACTTTAGTCTTTGAGGCCTTACTAGTCTGCGGGGTTAATAACTTCCCCTTTCGGTGAGGCTTCCCCTTAGTAAATTTTCCATTCTTCCTCGACTTCTTCACTATACCCTCACCTTGAAATGATTTTAGAAACTCCTCCCAAGTTGTCTCCTTTCCTTCTAACTCCTTTTTAATTAAAATTTCAATTAAATCGTAATGACACAGTTTACGGTTGACTTGACTTTCTTGACTCTTATGAATGGTTTTTAACATAATTTCTAAACTTTTCAACAAGAAATAAGGGAGGTTGATCAACTTAACTTCTTAGTAATTATGTAGCAACCGAATATGGTACAAGAAGGTTAATGAATACTTCTCCTCGCAGGTGAGGAATTTATGCAAGATGTACAATAGATGTCTCCATTTTTTGACCGTCGCATTCCTTTGCAAACCAACCTTCCAATACACATTTTGATTCATGTCGATAAAAAATTGGCACCAGCCTTCTTCCTCGAGCTTTTCCTTTTCAAACCATTTCTCTCCTGTAGCTACCAACCCTGTAGCTTGTGCAATGGACTGTTTGGTCACCTCGAATTCCAAGGACCCTACCCTAGTTGTGCTTCCATTAAAAGTGAAAGCAAATTCAAGAATTGCAGCTGAGCCATAGCCATCAAAATTTGAGTAGGAAGGGAAGAAATCTTGATTCCTACAATAAGGATAAATTGTTGATGTACTCGACCATTCATTCCAACGCCTTTACAAACCAAGGCTCTATCCGAAAATGTGCCATAACTGCTCACAACTGCATTGGTTTCTTTGTGATCCAGGAGAGTACCAAACAAGGAATTTTGGAAGATATCTGAGGGAGTTCACGATCAACTGCATGCCCCTATATCAACATTCTTCAACGGTCATACCTTAATTATGAGAAATTCAATCTTGAAAAGGTTGCAAATGCAGGCACAATCCCAATGCACATATGGTAATGATTATTGGTAGAGGCGGTGGTCATGGGAAGGATTTTGCTATCAAAACAACACAAGGTACTATATGGTATCAGGTTGATCATTAATTATTCACAGGCTCAAGGGTGAATGTTAGGTTATGAAAACATTTCACACATATCCCCAATCACATCATGATTTCACATAGGGTATATACAACACTTAGATTAAAGTAAGATTTAATATCTAAAATGCCTTTATACTTTAAGAATGTCTTTCCCATTAAGTAATGATAAAACAAAAGTCTAAAATGTAAAAATGTCATTGTATGTTCCTGTACCAAACAAAATCGTTATTCCTAGACCATCTTTCATTCTAAACAGGCATTCCTGTATTGGGCATTTTTGGGTGTGGTTTTTTTACTTATTTTCTACACATTCTTCCACTATTTTGAAATTTTTGTCCTCCAAGCATGTGCTCATATATGACCAAACTCCTTGTTTTCTTACCTTTTTAATCCATTTTGCTATCATGTTACTTTGTTATATTTTACCGAATAATATGAGGCTTTATTCCTTTTTGTGGCTAACTGGCAGAGCATTGAAGAAGTATTTTGGGAAGTCTATCTTTTTAGGTGTTGGCTCGCGAGAACGAGGTTATGCAGTAGACCGGCAACAAGGATTAACTATGGGAAAGGGTATAATGGTTTGTTGTTACACCACGAGTATTGTTACATGTTGCTGCTACACACTTGTTTCTCTTACAGGTTGCTGCTACACAATTGCTGCTGTTACAGATTGTTGTTACACATTGGATGTTGTTACACCTCGCGTTGATCCATCATCACACCAACAGTGTTGTTGTCAGTTATTCTGCATCATCTTAAATCACCATTTGGTTAATTTTGTTGCACCGAAGCTGGAAATGTGGGTACTATTCCACATAATAACTGTCAGTAGTAGGGATTATTTATTCTTGAAGTAGAAAGAATCCAGCATTTGCAACTAATGTATATTTATTTAGCAATAGGTTGTAACTTCTTTATTTTTTATCAGCATGAGAATCGAGATATTCTCATGACTGATCTGTTTCTAATTTTTGGGTTGTAATAGCTATAAAAGACTCGACTTTTTATGTATCCAGGGACGGTATATAGAAGAGTATCATTACTCTGTTTCTGTAATTCTGAATTTTTTTTAATATCGATTAGCACGATGATGTTGTTACTGCTTCCCAACTGATTCATTAAGCACTTTCGTGTTCTTCCTATGCCCTCCTAAGGAGGAAGGTCCCTCCTCTTTGGCAGGGATTGCAGTGATATAGGTAGTGTACATTCTAGTTTAGTTCATTGATTTATGGTTTCTCATTGTTGCTGTAAAAATCATGGATTACATTTGCTATTGCTTCTATTTATCTTATGTTGTTAAACTGAGTTAATTAACAGAGTGGTAGTAACCAGCTAGAATAGATGTTAGTTCCTGTGTGGCACACCATTACTTTAATAGCTACAAGTTGTGATTTGATTCCATAGAGTGTTTTTTTTCTATACGCCTGGTTTGATTTAGCAATTTAGATCAACGACATATTTCACAGTTTTCTACATTTTCTTCTACTTGGCTAGAGTGTATTGGCACAGATAGTGAAAACTCCATTGAAACAACAAGACCTAGCTTGGGTTGAAAATTAAGGTTGCAATCTGAGTCAATTAAGGTTGATTAAAACAACACTACATTTTGGCGTCGTTGTCGGGGATGGCAATTTGATGATACAGTTAGCCAAGTTGTTTGTTTGATAAAGAGTACTCCTAGTCCACAGTTGTTGGGTTGTAAGACGAGAGGTAAGAACTAGCACATCACTCTAACATACCTGGGTGGGCTCACCATTATGATTAGTAGGACACTTAGGACATTTTGATGCTTTGTTAGTGTGTCTTCAGCTCTTCAGTCACTGGGCGATAAGACGAGAGGTAAGAAACTCTACATCGCTCTAACATACCTAGGCGGGCTCACCACTGTCGAAGGCTAAGACACTTAGAGTGTGATTTAATACACATAGGTTCCATGTGTGCACTTGTAGGACTTATAGAAATACTGAAATCACCCCCACTCTAATCAGTCATAGGAATGATGGGTCATAAAAAGGAAACGAAGGGTGAAGGTTTGGGAAGGAAGACATTTATCAAGGAATTAATCTCCAAGGTAGAAAAAGAATAGTCCAGATCTCAAAGGAATGCAAGGAAAACAGGGCCACATAAGGTTGTTACTCCCATAGTGAAAGCACAATCCTTCAATCCCTCCATCTCGGGACCATGTCATTCTATGGCTAGCACTTATACCCCCAAGATCTAGGATTTGATTGATGAGCAAGAAGGGAATGTTAGTAGCTAGAAATAGAGGGCTGAGGGGCAAGGGGAAACTGAGAGGGAACAATGGACACCTAAGATGGAAAAGCGCATGTTGATTTAGCAATATTCGGATACAGGTAGTGCGGTGAAACAACCAGCCCCAAGGGTATTCGAGGCACTAATCACATCTGCAGGGCCATCAGAAATACAGTTTGAAGAACGTATGTTATAGAAAGGGTTAGAAAAATTAATCATGGGAGACAACAATGATAAGAATTCTAAAATAGACACCACTACCACAACCTTTGAGTTCCCAATCAGGATGTTTTCTTGGTGGGGCTTGACCCAGGTTCAACATTAGTTAGCCAAACAAATCCCTACACTCCTAGCCCCTTCAACATCAGACCACAGAGTGCAGACTGATGTCTCACCCGAAGCAGTATGGGGTGATGTTGGAACCAAGTTTCTTCACACTGAGATGGTCGTGATGTCAGTTTATTCCTTCTATTCCTCCTTTCGTGCAGGTCATTGAGTTTTAGGGCTCTGCCTATCTAACCCCTTGCTCCACCCTTCGGTACCTCCGTGAAGGGGTATGATTAGCCTTCACGCAGCCCTAACCTATGGTTCAAGTACTTTTCTACTGCTAAAGCAGTTTATAAAACAGGTTTCCAAGTTATCCTTAAGTGGTTAATTATCTTACTAAATAACCACAGCCAGCACTGCGTAAACATATATTCTTACTTTCATTTTCTTAACAAACATAATTACATACATTCACGCATCACATAAGCATTGTAAATGAAAGTTATACACAATATGACAAGATGCATTAACAAGAAACAAAGACACAGAATTTGTAGAATAGTTCTCTTTATTGATATCTTTAGATGATTACAGACTCTATCGGCCCTGCACACACAGCTACAAGTGCTCGCGCACTCAGCTATAGACGTCTACCCTATGTGTCTGCACACTCAGCTACAGAGCCTCTACCTACACTAAGACCCGAACTTAGACTTCTCTTCTTATCACTCAAGACTTCTTCTACCACTATCACTGATCTAAACTACTTAGAGCGAGCTTACTTTGCTGTTTTTATACAATCCCATGGTTTGCAGACCATGGGTAGATCTTTATAGCTGAATTTACTTTAAAAAATTAAGGGTGGACATGCGTTTATGACTCATGACACCTTCATGCTCCGCGACCACAAAATGGAAAGTCTTTACAACTTTATTACAAAATTTGACCCAAAACATGGGCTTTTAGCCCCAAAACTGTCCTTGGGGGATCTCGTTCCCAAAAACCCCCCAACACAAACATTGTGCCTTGCCCTCGAGTCACTTGGCACATGCGGAGATCTTAGTACACAGACCTCCCATCTCAAACCTTATGACCGCAACCTCAGCAATGCACTATGCGGCCACCTGCTTCACATCTTCAACCATTTTCTTGATCACTGCTCCGGAACTATCAGCCTGAAGCTTTTGCTGAGTTTCTTACAGAGTCGCAAGATTTCCTTCAATAGAGGTTGTCACTATGTAAGCCTCATCTAGCCAAGGCTTCACTTGTGCCTTCAACACTGCTTCCTTATACAGCGCTACATCCACTTGTTCCTTCAGCTGCTTGGCCTCCTACAACATCGCCAATCTCTGTGTGAGTGCGACAGTTTGTGTTGTGCCTTTGACCTCATCATAGTTCTATTGTAGCTCACACACTTCCATCTCTAACCACTGTACATTAGGGTCCTCCTGCAAGCTTGTCAAGACCTCGAAGGACTGCTCAAAAAGTTGCGTGTAGTCTTCTACTGCTTTTGTGATAGTGGTTGCCTGCTGCTCCTTTACCTCTGGCAGGGTTGAAGGTTGGGCCTTCAACTACAATTCGGTGATCTGCAGGTTCAACTCCAACTGAACCCTTGCCATTTACGTCTGAGTTTCATGCACCCCTCGTGGCCAACTTGCGGACGCGTACCTCAACTTCTTCTTCCTCAAGAATGGCCAACTCTGGGACCATACAACATGCCTCCTCGACAACCTGCATTATACGTGTGTTCTAGTTGGTTTCCTTGGTCACAGTGGTAATGGGAGAGTCTTGATGTAGTACCATATACTCATTATTAATCTGACCAGTTAAACTGGTATCCTTCAGCGCACTAGGCTACTAGCATGATGACAGGTGTTGGAACCTCATCGGCATGAGACTTCCTCATCACCTTCCCTCCTAGAATTTGCATAGCCACCTTTACAGTAGGGTCATAAATGCTGGATATGGCATATCCATGTGGCTTTTTTACCATCTTAAACTTTTCTTTCATGGCCTCCGCGAGGGCCTACTCACCACCTTTTCCATCAAATATCATGGCCGGATTTTCTCCTGTGTAAGGTAACTGTGTGATCTTGTGGATCAACCTATTAGTGATGGGTATTGGCTCCTCCAACCATAGACACCCATCATGCACCAAGCATAGCAACTACTTGATGACCAATACTATAACTTGGGTACGATTGTAGTGCAGCACCCAAAGTAGGTTGAGCAACCCTGCCTTGTATACTCCTTTGAGCCACCTCTACGGCTCTAATGCGGTCATTCCAGTGATTGTATTGATGTTGCAACACATCATCTACTTGGTCGCTAGGTTTGAGAACTTATCATAATAAGCCAAGTCCCTGTCTTCGAGTTTTAGTAGAGGAACCCGCCCCAAGTGCGGTCCTTCGAAGACAATTTCATCCTGCAACAAAGGGGTTTACAAGGGGACCTTTCTCTCATCGATGTCTTTTGATACCTTAGTCTTACCCTTGCATGGAGGGTCATACTCAGGAAACCGACTGATAGGGTCAACATCTTGGGCTTCAACTTCCTCCACATCTACTCCCATATCCTCATCATCCATCGGGATTTCTTTGATTTATTCCTCTTCCAGCTCCAAATTGATGGCTTTTCCCTTCTCCTGTGTGGTAGGCTTCGATGGGTTTCTTGTTGGCGATGCATGCACCGGTATTGCAAGTTGCTTGCCCTTTTTATCCTTCACAATCTCCTTGGTTGGGGTTAGCTTTGGTCTCGACGTCCTCAGTGATTTGGGGACTTCTGCTAATATTTCAGAAACCTCTAGAGCAGCTACCTCTTCCTCCATCTCAATTTCTGGCACTGAATCCTGTGCTTCAGTATCTATAGCTTCTGTGGGCATCAAGATGATGTTGTGCAAGAACTCCTGTGTCTCCTTTGGCAATGTCTCAAATAATGAACTATCTATCAAAAGTTCATAATGCTCGTGATTCATGTGTACCGGAGAGCTCAATGACTCAATTCTCGAAATGTCGTGTTTTTTGCTGGAAAATCACTTGTAATTTATAGGGCATTTTGAATTCAAATCTAATTGTTCCCCCCGAATTCAGTTCATTAATTCTGGATTGGCAACATATTTTCAAGAATCTGCCCCATAAATGTTATCTTAAATGTCGGCCACCCGCTTCATTTGGTCGCATTTCTATCATCAAATCAAGAACAATGACTTTAACAGTCACTTTCTGACTGACCTACATGATTTCTCTCTGGGTAACGCATCTCCCTTCACGTTGCCATGAACCTTGTGACACTTCCTTGTTTCACAAAATCCTTCAATCGTACAACTCCCCAAACCAGGCATTATAGTTTATAGTCTCGTGCCTCCTTTCAGTTGCCTGGAGCGCTAAGACTGTGCTACCTTCATATAGTCACATGGTCGGACTGCTGGTGTATGGCTTCAAGCGAGTGCCATTAACCTTTCCTCGAAAGGGATCTCCATTCAATTTGACCAGTTGTACACTCCTCCCTCAGTAATATCCTTAATGACATAGGGCCCTAACCAGTGCATTCTAAACTTTCTTGGAAATTTATCAAACTTGCTATCATATAACAAAACTAGCTCATTTACCTTAAATCTGCACAACTTAATGTGCCGATCATGCCATGCTTTTTCACGTTGCTTTTGGACCTATTGGTGAAATCCAACTAGAAATCTTTCTTCCTCAAGCTCAGCCACCTTCGGGAGACTCTCTTTCAGGGCTCTGCAATCCATCATACCTATGAGTGTCGCTATGTGCAAATTAGGCACAATGTATTCCATGGGCATCACCGCTTCAACACCATATACAAGCATAAAGGGTGTTTGTCTAGTCAGCTTCTTGCATGTCGTCCGATACGCCCATAGTACCATGAGTATGCATAGATCCCAATCACTTCGATGAGCATTGCAAACCTTGGTCAGCACGTTCTCCAACTCTTTATTGAATGCTTCAACTATCCCATTAGCCTGAGGGTGATAGGGCTAGCTCTTCTGATGATATACCTGAAATTCCTCTGTTAGTGCATTGATCGTCTCATTCAGAAAGTGTGTACCGCGATCACTCATCAAAATCTTTGGACACCCAAATCATGTCAATACATACTCAAAGAGGAACTTTGCAGCAGTCGCGCTTGTAAAATCCTTCACTGGATGTGCCTCCACCCATCGAGTCGAATACTCCATCATGGTGATAATGTACCTTGCTATTGTCTTCTTCCCTTGGGGCTAAATAGGTCCCACAAAATCTATCGCCCATTTCTCAAAGGCTTGTAACATCATTTGTGGATTCATAGGAAACTCATCCCTTCGTGATGGTCTACCTGTCCTTTGACACACATCACACGCATTCCAGTATGCTTTCAAATCCTGATGGAGGGTTGGCCATGGCAACCCTGCGTGTAAAACCTTCTGCATAGTCACTCTCCCTGCATAATGTCCTCTCGAAGTGCCCCCATGAGCATCTACGAGGATACTACTCCTTTCAAACTCCAGTACATACCATCGCACTATCTCACCAGACCCCATTTTATACAGATGCTCAGCAATGACAGAAAAGTTTGTCTCACACACCACCAACTTCTTCTTTTGTTGGATGGTGTATCCTTCTCGAGCAATTCTTGTCACTAGGAAGTGTATGATATCTTCAAAATGACCATCCGTGACACGCACTGCAAATAGCTATGTCTCAAGCAATCCTTCTTCCAAATTAGTGGGCTCTTCCCATGTTTCGATGTGCGACAGATGGTCTGGTCCCGCGTTCAGTCATCCCAGATTGAAAATAACTTCAAAATCATACTACTAGAACAATAACAACCATCTGTAGAGTCTCCCCCCGAACACAAGCTTATGGACCAGGTATTTCAGCGTGGAATGATCTGTATACATCTTAAAATTGCCTCCCAGTAGGTAGTGTCTAAACTTCTTGATCAAGTATACCATGGCTAACCCTTCGCAATCGGTGGTGGAATAGTTCTTCTATGTCTTGGATAACCTTTTGCTAAGGAACGCTATAGGTTGGTCCAAGTCTCCTCCACCAACCTCTGTCAGTACTTCTCCTAGTGCGATACATGACGCATCGAAATGTACATGAAACTCCTTCTTTCAATCTGCAAAGGCTAAAATTGGTGTGGTGACCAGCTTTTCCTTCAATACATCCAATATTTTCTTACAGTCCTCATTCTAGCAGAATGTGACATCCTTTTTCAGCAACTTCTCCATAGGCACGGTGATCGCAACATAGCCTTTGATGAACTTTCTGTAATATCTAGTATGTCCTAGGGTAGCATGCAACTGTTTCACACTCCTCGGCACTTCCAAGTTAAGTAGCACAGTTATCTTCATGGGATATACCATCAGTCCCTATCTACAAACCACATGACACAGCAGGGTCCCAAAAGGAACACAAAATAGGCACTTCTTTATATTGAGCATGATTTGGTATCTTCAACAAGTATCTAGCATTAGGTGTAAACTGACGACATGGTATTTTACCAGCCCAAGTAGAGTCCAGTCATTAAAGTACACTTCTACGAACTTATGAATAAGTTTCTTGAATGCGAAAACAACTACGCGTGAAAAAATTGCAAGCGCATTCTTCAATCCAAAAGGCATTATAGTGTATTGAAAACACCCCCACTCATTCGCAAAGGTTGTCTTGCTCCTATCCTCTGACACAATTTTGATCTCATGATACCCAAAGAAACCATCAATGAAGGAATAATATTTTTGGCCACCTACATTGTCCAACACTTCATTAGTGAATAGGGTTAGGAAGGGATCATGTACACAAGCGTAATTCAACATCCTAAGATCTACGCATATCCTTATTTCATCCTTTTGTTTCTTCTCTTGTACCACCATTGGGCTTACGCAATCAGATTCTTTTATGCTTTCAATGATGCCTGCTATGAACATCTTGTCTAGCTCTAAGCTTACCTTCTCATTATACTTCAGATTGAAATGGTAAGGTCTTTACTTAACCGACTTCGCATCGAGATTCAACGTGATCTCCATAACACCTAGGTTCCTGATTATCCCTTTTAGATCCGTAAATTTGGTAGGGAATAAATCTTGGTATTCATGGAGAAATTTAGCAACCTTATCCACTGTCATGTCATCCCAGTAATCTCCAATATCCGTAAATTTGGGCTCTGCCTCCATACCAATGTTTACCTATTTCGTTTTCAATGGCATGGTTATATCAATATTCTCAATATGCAGTCCTTCAACCTCATGGTGACCTTCCATTTCAGGGATGTTGACCTTTCGTGGATCCTCATCTTCTTCTTCAGCAGTTACATTATATCATTCCAGTGTGTGACTTAGTTGAGTAGCCCAATCAGGCTAAATCGGGTCCAAAGGATCCTGTCGTATCCTAAAGATTGTTGCTTTTACTTCTTGTAATGCCTTGTCGATACAGTCAAACCCATCTTCAAAGCTGAATGTAATTATGAATCCCTCACACAGAATATCCCATTCACCTGTACCATGGTGGAGCTCCATTTCAATGTACCAGTTCATCGGGATGACATCTAGGGTGTCACAAAACAAGTGCACCCATTCAGGTTTGGGCTTCTCTCTATAAGCTTGAGCCCATTTGGCCAAGTGTGTGTGTAGATCATCCTACCCATCATATTTGTTTGTCAATCATACCTTCACTTTCCCAAAGCATGTTCTCACCATCCTCCTACATTCATGCCCATCATCAAAGCTACCCTTGTGTGTACCCGACCACCTTGTGGGTGTAGCACATAGTGGCCAGTCCAAAGCTTGGAAGCACTGCTTCTTTGGTACCTCCTTCTCAAATTCATCCAAAAATATATCAGCGTCATTCAGGCCATCATAAGTGGGCATATTTCTTACCTCTGACAACACACAGCACAATGACCAGGTCATCATGTTACAGCTCAGTGTGGTTGCTTCACGTAACTGATTCTGCTAGTGCTCTAATTCTTCATGAGAGTCCGAGGTGCAGGAACTCTCGCAATCCCATGTAATTCATCCATCTACTATTGGATTCACCCAATCTTGGTCTCGCGATGTTATCTTATAGATACAATTCAAATCGTCATCGCTCTCATAATCATGGATTGGTTCTGTATAACACAATGCTTCAATAGGATCTAGGGGTACTATTGCGTGGAGTGATTTCTTCTCAAATATCATCTTTCACTTCTTCATGTTGATTACCCTATTCATATCAGTAGCCCAATCAATGCCAAGGAGCATAGGGTATGGGTTGCTATCATCCATAATTTATATTAATTCAAAGTCAACCAGTGCACTTGTACCTTCAATATCTACAGTCACCCCTTGTAGCTACCTGATGGGGATGATATTCTGTTGATTTGCCATCCTTAACTGAATCGGAGACCACTATAGCGTTGGTTTTCCCATTCATTCCCAAGTCTGTTTCGGTAGGACGTTCACATCGGACCCTAGGTCCAAAATAAATTGATCCATTTCATACTCTCCTATCTTCGTGGTTAGCCTCATATCTCGTCTTGTCCTTGTCTTACTCTTACCAATTTTTCGTACCACACACAGTTCACTAGGAATTTTTCCGATGCATCTATTTATAAGCTCTTCTAATCCCTTCATATCTTTTCTATCGTGTAGCAACTTCATGCAGGTCTCTAGGAACATTGTAAGCATAGAAGGGTCCATCTCCTGATTAGGCTTATCCTTTCCCCCTAATGTGGAGGCCTTAGCAAAGCTCTTCTTTTCCTCCATGAATGTTTCACGTGTGCACTCCAAATCAAATTCAGCCTCCTTTTTTGAAGCTTTGCGAACCCTTCTAATGTCTTCAAGTTGTTTCCCCTTATCAGCCCCTATTGCAATTCCACTTTGGAGCACTATATTCACAGTTAGATCCTCATCATCTGTAGGTTCTAAGTCAGCTGAGGTGGTAGTGCCCCTTTGTCACGTATCCTCGCTATCAGTGCATGATAGTCCTCCATCTCATGATTAAATAGAGTGCAATATTTTCACGATGGATGCATTGGATTAGTTCAATCATAGGCATAGTGTCCTGATCCTCCGCAATCGTAGAAAATCAGCTGTCCTTGACCTCTACCAGGTCCTCCTCCACCTCGGACTCGTCCGCGCCTCTGAAAACCTATTCGCACCATCCCTACACTCTAGTCTGGGGCCATGTTTCTACCTGAACCCCGTAGGTGAGTGTTCTATCCATCATCAATTCATATCTTCTCTAGTTGCACTCATCATGCCCTATCAACCTAAAAAAGTTGCAGAACATTTGTTGTGGCGTTTGTACAAACTTTTGTAGCAAATGACAATTATCTGTGGCATGTTTTCTTGCTACCTGATATATAGTGCACCATAATGCAAGCCCCATGCTTGGTCCTGCTTGAGTTGTTGTCCTCAAAGGAATCGATCCTCCTCCTGCCATGTAGTTCGCAAGGACCAGGAAATGGTCTTTGTCATGCCCCTGACCCTTGCATTTCAGGAACCATACCTCTTTGTGCACCTCTAGTTGAACTATTTTCTCTTGCTTCAAACTTTGCATCTTAAGGCACATATTTTTCAACTGCACATGGATCTTCTGAACCCCCAGATTTGCTTCTTGCATTAGTGTTTCATGAAGTCTCAATACAATCTCGAAGGCCTTTGCCTGAGTTGTTATCTTCTGTTGTGACAACACAACCCTTAGGTGTGGCAGGAGCGAAGTGACAAACCACTCGTCATGATGTCTATCTGTTAAGTTCATATGCGCTTTGCGAATTTGACACTTCAATCTCTGATCTAATTCCCAAGGTGTCTCGCCTAGCTTCATCATGATTTATTTGAACCCCACAATTGACCGTGCCTCAGATTTAGGCCCACTAAATTCTTTTTTGAGCGTGGTCTGGATGTCTGCCACTCTAGCGTTTGGGTTATCATTAGAGTACTTAGTGTACCAAGTTAGCACGCGATCCTACAACACATTAAACAGTGTTTCCTTCTTCAAGTGATCATCTTTAATGCCTTGAGCTTCCCATACAACTTTCACCACGAACCAAAATTGGTCTAGATCCTCATTTCCCAAGCCTCTAAATAAAGGTAGCTTCACTAAATTTTCCATGCTGAACTTTGGTGTAGGTGGAGGTGGTACAGGTGAAGTCACAGGTGACAATGGTGAAGTTGAAGGTGGTGTGGGTGTAGGTGGAAGTCATGGGAATCCTTGTCTTATTAACTGAATAGCATTTTGCAGAGAAGCCTGTGCCACTCCTTCTTTGTCACCCAATGGAGGTGAAATCAATGGACTATATTCAAGACCCTTTCTTCCTTCGTTCCTGTAATTTTTTCCATTTCACGTATCTCCAAACATCAAGGTAGCTACATAACCTGTTTTTCGCACAATAACATCTTAATCTAGGTATTCAAAGACTTTAATTACTTACCTCGTGGTCCTTTGAAAAAGCAACACTCCGCCTCGCTATAGCTGACTGAGGTGTTGACCGCGAATTTAGTCACAAATCCTCTTATGATGTGATCGAGCCAATGATTGATAGCGCAAGCTATATTTTCCTCAGAGGCTTCCAATCTTTGTACTAACTCTGGAGTCCAAACAATAGGACCGTCAAGTCTCCACCTTCCTTGGCTATTTTCTAGGTTCACGATCCACTCATATAACTCAACCGGAAAGGAATAGAAAAATATCTCGTGTATTTCTATATATAGGTACTTGTCCAGCCACTATTCCTTGATTAGTTGCAGGTTTCTATTCTCCAACACCATGAATTCGTGGATCTTCCTATCAAACCAGTCTCCAATCTCTTTCTTAGTTGGATTCTAGTGATAGGACATCACATATCTATTATGCAGATTCCTGTCTCGGCAACGGAACCATTTTTTGGCTTGGTGGGGCTTGACCCAGGTTCAACGTTAGTTAACGAAACAAATCCCTACACCACTGGCCCTTTTAGCATTAGCCCACGGAGCGTAGACCAAAGTCTCACCCAAAGCAGTATGTGGGGATGTTGGAACCATGTTTCTGCACCCTAAGATGGTCATGATGTCGTTTTATTCCTTCTATTAATGCTTTTACACAAGTCGATGAGTTCTAGGGCTCTGTCCATCTAACCCCTTGCTCCACCCTTCGGTACCTCCGCGAAGGGGTATGATTGGCCTTCATGTGGCCCTAACCTGTGCTTCAAATAATTTTGTGCTGCTAAAGCAGCGTATAGAACATGTTTCCAAGTTATCCTTAAGTGGTTAATTATCTTACTAAACAACCACAGTTAACATTGTGTAAACAGGTATTCTTACTTGCGTTCGCTTAACCAACATAATTACATACATTCGCACATCACATAAGTATTGTAAATGAAAGTTATACACAATATGACAAGATGCATTAACAAGAAACAAAGACACAAAATTTGTAGAATACTTCTCTTTATTGATATCTTCAGATGATTACAAACTCTATCTTCCCTACGCACATAGTTGCAGGGGTCTACGCACTCAGTTGTAGACTTCTACCCTAGGCCTTTGCGCACTCAGTTGTAGAGCCTCTACCTACACTAAGACCCGAAAATTAGACGTCTCTTCTTATCGCTCAAGACTTTTTCTACTAATATGACTGATCTAAACTACTTAGAGCTTACTTACTTAGCTCTTTTTATACAATCCCATGGTCCGCAGACCATGTGTAGATCTTTACAGCTGAATTTACTTTACAAAATTAAGGGCGAACAACCCTTTATGAATCATGGCACCTTCGTGCTCCTCCATGACAAAATGTAGAGTCTTTACAATGTTTTTACAAAATTTGACCTAAAACATGGGCTTTTAGCCCCAAAACCATCCTGAGGAGATCCTGTTCCCAACACGGGAATATCAGAGGTGAACCT
Organism: Pinus taeda; assembly: GCA_000404065.3. Classification (NCBI taxonomy): domain Eukaryota; kingdom Viridiplantae; phylum Streptophyta; class Pinopsida; order Pinales; family Pinaceae; genus Pinus; species Pinus taeda. The sequence goes on from APFE030614648.1 coordinate 100,917, forward strand.
CCTATGAAAAATATTCCTCTACCATCCTTACCATCCTTCCAGGGGATGATTGTAGAAGATCCAAATACATTTGTATTTGAGTTTGATGTCCTATGTAGAAGTTATTATTATACAACATATGCTCAGAAGTTAAAGCTATTTCCTCCTACCTTAAAAGTAGTATCCTTGAGATGGTTCATGGGATTAGGCCTCGCTTCGATTTCAATGTGGAATGCTATGAAGGAGACGTTCTTGTCAAATTACCATGACTATTGTAGGACCAGGGACTTAAGGGAAGAGATATTTATAATGACACAGAAGGAGGAAGAAATCCTAGAAGATTATGTGGAATGGTTCCACTACAATCTGCAGTGGTCGAAACAAAGTGATTTAGACCCAGAAATCTTGAAGAATATATTCATGAGAGGAATGAGGGATGACTACCTTAACACCCTGAACCCATTAGGAAAATGGGATATATCAAAAGAGCCATTCGTTGAAATTATAAAGCTCTTCCTACAATGCTCTTGAGGATCATCTAAAGGAAGAAGTACAATTCGGGATGACTCTGTTCCCATACAAAAATCTGTAGGCGGAGGAGTAGCTAGAGCAGAGATCAAAAATTTGTTCAAAGATTTCAAGACCGATATCGTCAGTACTCTCTTAGCCCAAATAACAACAACACAGATCAAAAAGACACAAGCAGAAGCTGATACACCTATGACCATGTTTTTTCTGAATTGTCGAAAGAAACGTCCTCATAGGGAATGTGAATTGAACAACATCAACCTGTGTAATATCTGTGAGCTGGAGCATTCGACAGAGAAGTATCTAGAGCTTCCTAGAATAAAGGAAGTACTCATAGAATCAAGTGAAGATGTGCAACCCTCTTACTTCATTGCACCAAGGAGTCCATGGCAATCGTGACCTCTAGGTATGTCTCAAGGCTTTTCCTCTTTCAATTCATGGAACAATGCATATAATAACCAACAATACCCATTGAAATATTTTGTCCCTCCTTCAACGCAGTCTCTTCACCCTAGAACAAATGGTCTCCATCTCCTCCTATTCAATATCCTCAATCCCAACCATAACTGTGGAACCAAAACTGGAGAGGAAATGCCCATAATTTAGCTATGCCTACACCACCCATGCAGCAACAATTGCAGTTACCTCCTTTCCAAGCTCCTTCTCCTCAACCACCTGTGCGACCCCAACTACCTGTGCAACCTAACACAAACCCAAACAATAAAGTAGCTTGGGGCATAGAGGCTTGTACGACCTTCCAGACCTACCATATTACCCCTGTGGAACTTAATGAAATACAATTGCGATTGGGCACGGTAATTAACCCTAGTCACTCCCCTGTCATTACAGAGGAGGACTGTGAACCATCCAGAGGAGAAGCCGGAGGCTCTGAGGTGGCCACTGCACCTACAAAAACTGATATAAAGGAATTTTTTACATCTGTAATAGTCAACCGACGAAGAACTGTTACATTTGTAACAGCTAATTTGGTGAAGGTTGATACTCTTGTAACAACAGATTCGACTGTTGTTACGTAGGACCCCCCATACCCTTAGAGACTTCACAGCCTGAATCTAATTTTCTTAACGAGCTGCAAAATTTGTATGTATGAATTCCTCTGCTGCAAGCCCTTAATGAAGTACCCATCTATGCCAAGATAGTGACAGATTTGTGCATCAAGAAGCCTGGGATGAATCTTAAAGACCCCACCACCATACATGTGATGGGAAAGCTATCTGAATTAATGTTTGCTCAGCCTCTCCTTACTAAGTACAATGATCCAAGAAATCCTACAGTCATTGTCTACATTAATTACCAACCTATAGCCAATACATTGATTGATCTTGGGGCTTCCATTAATGTAATGACAAAAGATCTCTTTATCATTCTCGGGCTACACGAACTCAGACACACTCCTACTATGCTAGAATTGGCAGACAGTTCCCTTGTTAAACCTGATGGGATGTTAGAAGATATAGTTATTACGATAGCTTCCTGGAGATATCTGACTGATTTCTTTACCCTACAACCCAAATCCAATTTAGTGGGCCATCCTTTTATCATAGGGAGACCTTGGATGGCCACTGTAGACACATTTATACGCTGCAAAACAGGATCCATAGTGATCTCAGATGGCCAGGCAACACATAACCTTAATATTTATCCCCCAAAATAAAATATGGATGTATACAACCCTTGGTGGGATGAGTTTGAGCCTGAGTCAAATATTTCCCTCCCACTCCTCAGTCTGGGGAAGGCCGAGTATTTCAAAGATGGAACAGAAGATGATGTTATTAATGGTTTTATTAGTAATTCACTTTCTGTTGCTTTTGTTAAAAATGCAAATGATGAGGAAGAAGTGGAAGATATAGATTTTTAACAAATTAGAACAACTCTGAATATTTCTAGCAGCGTAACTCAGATTGAATGTGGAAAGTTTTTGAATGTTAATCCCAATTTGGCTGCTGAACAGAATCAATGGTTGTTACCACTATTACATAAGTATAAAAAGGGATTTTCATGGGATTATACAGATATGAAAGGGATCCACTCTAACCTATGCACTCATCGTATTTATTTGAAGGATGGTTGCAAACCAGTCAGACAGCCACAGTGCCACATGAACCCTACACTAAAGTTAGTGGTGAAAGAGGAACTAAAAAAACTCCTGAGTGCTAATTTTATTTATCTAATATCTGACAGTCAGTGGGTGTCACCGCTTGTCATCATTCCTAAAAAGAATGGCAAGTGGAGAGTCTGTCTTGATTATAGAGAACTCAACAAGGCCACTCAGAAGGACCATTTTCCATTACCATTTATAGATCAGGTCCTTGATAATCTCTCCGAAAAGAAATCCTTTTCATTTTTGGATGGATTTAGTGGCTACAATCATATATACATTGCCCTAGAATACCAGGATAAAATGACCTTTACTTATCCTTGGGGAACCTATCCATATAGAGTGCTACCTATTGGGCTCTCTAATGCACGAACAACCTTTCAAAAGGAAATACTGGAAAATTTTTCTGACTTATTGAATGACTTTATGGAAATCTTCATGGATGATTTCACACCTTATGGACATGCTTTTGAAACAATGTTAGTCAATCTACAAAAAGTGCTAGATTGATGTTTACAGACTAATGTTGCCTTGAGCACTGAGAAATGTCACATGATGACGACTGAAGGGATCATGCTTGGACATTACATTTCTACTGATAGAATCAAGGTAGAACCTGCAAAAATAAAGGTAATTCTAAAAATCCCAACCCCCAAAATGCAGAAAAAGGTACGTAGTTTTTTGGGGCAGGCAAGGTATTACAGAAGATTTAAAGAAAATTTTCAAGAATTGCATCGCCATTATTTTCCTTGCTCATGAAGGATGTTGATTTCTTGTGGACAGGGAAGTGTGAGCAGGCCTTCTTAAAGCTGAAATGCTATGTATCAGTAACTACAGTCTTGTGAGGACCTAATTGGGAATTTTCGTTTCACATAGCTACGGATGCATCGGATATTGCTGTATGTGTTGTTTTGGGCCAACTCGAGGATAAGAAACCTTACACTATCTACTACATAAGTAAAAATCTAACTCCAACTAAGCTCAATTATGTAATGATTGAGAAGGAGTTCTTAGTAGTCATGCATGCCATCAATAAATTCCAACATTACATCACTGGGTATTAAGTATTTGTACACACTGACCATTATGGCATTCATTTTTTAATGAATAACACAATTACAAATGGTAGGATTACACATTGGTTATTGTTGTTACAATAATTTTATATCACTATTGTAGATAAGCATGGAAAAGATAATATAGTAGCTCAATTTCTTTCTAGGCTGACTATTGATGACAATTGCACTCCTACTGAAGATTCTTTCCTTGAGGAATATCTTTTTTCTATTTCTACTTACTCACCATGGTATGCAAATATAGCCAATTATCTTGCTGTAGGGAAGCTTCCCCAGTATTTTTCCTCCAAAGAGAAAAGGAAAATCATACAACAAAGTGCTACATATACCTGGATAGATGGGAACCTCTACCACACTGGACCTGATTTTTAGATCAAACATTGTGTTAGAGAGGACGAGGTCTTTGATATTCTCAAAGCCTACCATGAGGAACCTTGCAAAGGACACTTCGCAGACAAACATACAAGATACAAAGTCCTTTCAATAGGGTACTACTGGTCGACAATATTCCAGGATGCCAAGAAATTTGTGAAGGGATGATGTAGGAGCATGAGGCTTGAAGACAAAAGGATTTGAATTTATTCGAAAAATACAAAAAAAAAATTACAAGCAAAGGAGTGGGATCCTTTAGCTGTCAATTTACAAGTTTTCTATATTGGATTTGAGCTAGGATTTACGGATTGAGTGATTTTATAATTAATTCAAGCTGTTTAGATTTAGTTGAGATTCTCAAGGAGAATATCAACCAGATTAGATATTGTCTAAGATTAGCCAGATTCAATCCATGGATTAAGAATCTGATTGTTAGAACAAAATGGTGTTTATGTAAGTTCTAAATGATTGTAAAGGGATTTTCGCTGATTTGGCTTGATTAGGCTGTGTAAGATTAAGTTACAGAAACTATATCTCTGTGTATTTATGTATAATTGGTCAATCCCAGAGGTGTTGCATCCCTCTAAAATATCTCTAATTTTTGTTGATTTGTAGTTAGCTTTTGAATTAGAATGTGTAAAGTCTGTATTATATGATAAATCTTGCATTTTTGGGTTTTGAGATAATTTGGTTATGTTCTAAAAACATTGGAGAATAAGGGTTGAGACAGGTCAAATGTAGCATAAGTGTTAAGTTTTTAAATTTTTTTAATGAATCCATACAGGTGAGGGTCATTTTATAGATGAGGAATAACTTGTTATAGAGTTTTGTGAACCCAACGTTTCGAACTACCAAGTGAGTCAATCATCAGGGGATGCATCAATAGGTATTCACTAGATTTTAATGATTTATCCAAGAGCTCTATTTAGGGTATATATAGGTTTTTAAAGAAAAGATATATGAAATTTGGTCGGCCATTATCTTATTAATTTTTCATTATTATTATTTTATTACTTATTTAATTAATTTATTAATTTGTTTAATTAATTAGTTAATTAAAGTAAGTTAAGATAAATTAATTAATAATTTTATTCTCTATTGAATTAATTATTATGTTTATTAATTTTATATAAAATTAATTATTTAAATAATTTGTTTAGTTAATTCATTAATTTGTTTAGATGATTAATTAATTTATCTGATTAATTAGTTAAAAGATTAATTAATTAATTTTATTATTTATTATTATATTTATTAATATATTTATTAATTTAATTAATTAAGTAATTAATTAATGAGGTAAAGGGATAAATTAATTGATAAATTTTTATTATTTATTGATTTAATTATTATGTGGTTTTTTATGTAAAATTAATTTTTAATTAATTTGCTTAAAGGATTAATTAATTTATTTGATTAATTAATTAAAAGAATTAATTAATTTTATTATATTATTTATTAATATGTTTATTAATTTAATTTTATGTATTTATTTCTTTGATTAATTATTTATATATTTTATTGATTAATTATTTGATTAATTAATTAATTTAATAAATTAATCATTAATAATTAATTAATTAATTGATGACTTAATTAATAAATAAATTAATTAATTAATTAATTAATAACCTAATAATGAGTTATTTATTGAATTTTTAGGATTTCAAGTAAAGGTTTCCATGTGTTTCTTAACTTTAATCCATCGTCCCAGTTCAGGTTATTCTTCCTTTTTCTATTTCAATAGCTTCTTTGATTTTCCTTTTAAGATAGTGTTCTTCTCTTCTAACCAGTTTGACTTCTTCCATGCAGATGTAATGAGAGGAAGAATGAACATGTTCTGCTAAGGCCGATTTTGAGGTCCTTTCTCTTCTTAAGTCAGCAGCGTGTTCTTTAATTCTAATATTAAGAGACCTACCTGTTTCACCTATGTATTACCGCATGAGCAAGGAATCATATAAACACCTTTTTGAAGGTTAGGTTTTATGGGATCCTTGACTGAGCTGACTAATTGTCTAATGGTGTTAACAGGGGTGAAGGCTACATTAATGTTATGTTTATTAAGAATTTTAGTAATTTTATCAGTGGTGCCTTTTATGTATGGAAGGGAGACCTTAGGAGTTGATAAATTTTGGTCTTTGATATCCTTGTTATTCTTATTTAGGGATAGGTGCATGGCTTTCTTGATGGTATTTATATTATAGCCATTTAGTTCAAACACTTTGTGAATATGGTTGAGCTCATCCTTTAAATGGTCACGATCAGATATTCTGGCCGCCCTAGTGGTTAAGGTTCTAATGATGCCAATCTTCTGCTTAGGGTGGTGATTGGAATTTGCATGAAGATATCGTTCTGTATGGGTTTTCTTTCTATAGACTTGGAAACCAAGGGACCCATCTCTTTTAGTTAGAAGGATATCAAGAAAGGGAAGTTGGCTATTATTTTCAATTTCAATAGTGAATTTTATATGGTCAGAGAGACTATTTAAGTGATTGAGGAATAGGTCAATTTTTTCTTTCCCATGACTCCACTTGGCAAATATGTCATCTACAAACCTTTTCCATTCATCTGGGGTGTATGGAAATGACCTAAGAGCCTTTTGTTCGAAGTGCTCCATAAAGATGTTGGCAACTATGGGGGATAGAGGAGAGCCCATAGCCACACCATGAATTTGTTCATAAATTTTACCTTTGAAACTGAAGTAGGAGGATCTTAAGCATAGCTCCAGAAGATCCACAGTTTCTTTATCAGTGATGTTTCTAATGATCTCAATAGCTTCACCAATAGGAATCATGGTATAAAGGGATACAATTTCAAAGCTAACCATCAGATCTTGATCCTTCATTTCTATGTTATTAATCCATTGAACAAAAGAATAGGAGTCTTTAATATAATAGGGGTATATTACCAGATAGGGGTCTAAGTTTTTTGGCCAGGTGTTTTGCTAGAAGGTAAGTAGGGGAACCTATGGTATTAACTATAGGTCTAAGAGGTATGTTAGGTTTATGGACTTTAGGAGCCCCATAAATTCTATGAATAATGGCACTATTAGGAATGATTTTCTTTTTTGTGATATCATCAAGCGATGATTCTTTGATTTTCTTAATTACTTCCCGTATGATTTTCTCATTGGGATCTTTATCAATGATTTTATAACATCCACTGTTATTTAGATGCTCTCCCATTTTATAGTCATAACCAATTATGTTCATGATTACAGTTGCATTGCCCTTATCAGCCTTTAGGATGACTATGTTTTTATTTTTTCTAAGGTTGTTTAAAGCTATTTTTTCTTATAGGGAAATGTTAGATGCAGGAGGTTTAGAGGTTCTTAAAATCTTTGCAATATCTTGTCTGATTTCTTCACTTTTTGCTATGTCTAGGTTTTTAATAGCTACTTCAATATTACTGATGACTTCTTCCACGGGGATTTTATTATGGGTTATTCCAAAATTTAGACCTAAATGGCTATAATAGATCTAACGGTCATCACATGCCAATAAGCTCAGGTGATAGTCAATAAAGAAAGGTGGTTTTATCAACAAAGTTGTTTATCAGGTGAAGAAAAAGTGGTATGTGGTCTTTTGAAATTCCAAGCGATTCCATTTACCGACCGACACGTAGCACTTGGGTGGAGAGAGAAAACCAATTTATCGGGTGGGTAAACATTGTGCAAGATCCCCATCCAATATCGTTGTTAACCATTGGATCAAGTGTGTTTTGATCTACGGTGGAGGATCGCTGATTAGTTTTGTTGATCAGGGAGCCAACAATTGTCTGATTGAATGGTAAGATCAACGATAGAGAATTAATGCAATAATGTTTGTGAAAAAGCGGACACCTTAAGAAATTAACAAAAAATTTGAATTCCTTTTCAATTCCATGGAAATTGAAAGGTTGTCTTATTGCGGCTAAATTTTAAGCAGTTTTGCTAATTTAGAAGAATAGCCAAGTTTGGAGGTATATGACTAATACTGCAAAGAAAATACAAGAAGAAGTTCCACTTGAACTTGTAGAAATTGTATTTGGATTTGAATGATTATCCACTACACCTACACCTAGGCCACCATCTATGGTATCAGAGCATCCTACTGACACTAAACAGGATCTCAGGATCAAAAAAGTAAATCCAACATTGCTTTCAGAGTTGGAGGAAGAGGTGGTGGTTGAAGAAGAAGATGACCAGTTGCAAATGCTGAAATGTTGGAAGCTATGCAACAAATGCAAGCTATATTGGAAGCAATGGAAATGGGAAGAGATGCAGATGCTGGAGATGTCAGTGAACCTGAAGTTGGAGCTACAAAAGATGAGGACCCTGTAGATGTAACTCCTGGAATGAGATTCTTTAAGTTAGTATTGTGATCCACATGCAAGCCTAGACTCAAAGTTTCAATCTACAGAGGAAGCTTAAGCCTTGAGGAATTGATAGATTGGATAAATGACATGGAGAAATTATTCAATTATGAAGAAACAGAAGAAGGAAAGAAAGTGAAGTTTGCTGTCACAAAACTGAAGGGACATGCAACACTTTGGTGGGATGGAGTGTAGGCAGAAAGAAGAATACTTGACAAACAACCAATCAAGAAATGGAACAGGATGGTGGCAAAACTGAAAAGTAAGTTTTTTCCAAGTGACTATCAACAAACATTATTTAGACAGATGCAAAATCTTAGACAGAGGTCTATGACAGTAACAGAATACACAAAGGAATTCTACAAAGTAAGTATAAGAGCAGGACAAATCCAAGATACAGATGAGAAGGTTGCAATATATGTGAATGGTCTCAGAATGGAGATCCAAGATGAGATAAGTGTACTGTCACCTAAAATAGTAGAAGAGGCTTATCAGATGGTATTGAAGGCTGAAGAAAACTCATGAGGAAGGAGTCTACCAAAAATAGGGTACTTTTCAAGGAAGGGGAAGTCAAGGTGGTAGAGGAAGATCTTCAATAGCTAGAGATGCAACTAGCAGTAGCTCAAGTTAGCATGCACCCATGAGAGGTGATCCAAGTGGTAGAGGGAGTTTTTCCAGAGGAAGAGGAGGGAGAGGTAGAGGAAGAGAAATCAGATCTTACAGATGTAATAAGCTAGGACACAGAGCTTATGAGTTCCCATAAAATATAGGAATGAATCAGAGTAATGCAATTTTTGCAAAAACTTAAGGGGAAGCAACAAAGGAACTAGAAGAAGAGAATGTACTAGAGAAAGGGGAATCTTTGGTAGTCAACAAAATTTTGTTAAAACCAGCTAAGGAAATTGTTGAACTAGCACAGAGGCAAATATTGTTCAGGACTATGTGTAAGGTTCAAGGGAAGTGTTGTCAGATGATAATAGACAGTGGTAGTACAGATAATTTGGTCTCCACAGAAGTGGTGGAGAAGTTGAAGTTGAAAACAAGGAAACATCCAACACCTTACAAGGTGTCATGGCTTCAAAATGGATATCAGTTGGTAGTGAATGAGCGATGTGAAGTGGAGTTGTAGTTGGGTAAATACAGGCAAAAAATTCGGTGCGATGTGATACCTATGGATGTGTGTCATATATTTTTGGGTAGACCTTGGTAGTATGGCAGAGGAGCTATGCATGATGGAAAGAGGAACACATACAAATTTAGCAAAAATGGTGTCAATCATACATTGCTTCCAATAGAAGAAGAGGATACATCAAAGAAACCTGATTCAAAGACCCTTTTGTTGAGTGGAAAGTAGTACTTGCAAGAGATGGAAGAAGATGAGGTAAGTTTTTCATTTGTTTTCAAACCCAAGGTAATAATTACTTCCACAAAAGTTTTTGATTTACCAATTGAAATTCAGGAGATGTTGGGTAGTTATTGTGATAGCATTGTAGATGATTTTCTTGATGAGTTACCACCCATTAGAAAAATAAGTCATCACATAGATTTGATTTCAGGAGTAAACCTACCTAATAAAGAAGCTTATAGGATGACTCCCATGGAGAATGAAGAAATCAAGAAACAAGTTCAGGCACTGTTTGAGAAGGGACTGGTTAGAGAGAATTTAAGTCCTTGTGCAGTGCCAACAATGTTGAGCCCAAAGAAAGATGGAGGCTAGAAAATGTGCACTGATTCAAGAGAAATCAATAAGATAACAATCAGGTATAGATCTCCTTTACCTAGAATCAAAGATTTGATGGATTGTTTGAGTGGAGCTAGATATTTTACAAAGTTACATTTAAAAAGTGGTTATCATCAAATTAGAATTAGAGAGGGAGATGAGTGGAAAATTGTTTTTAAAACCAATGAAGGATTGTATGAATGGATGTTAATTCCTTTTTTATTGTTGAATGCCCCTAGTACATTTATGAGGCTCATGAATGAAATTCTGAAGGAATTTATTGGCAAATTTGTGATAGTATATCTGGATGATATATTAGTTTACAATAGATTTGAGGAGGAGCATATGAGACATCTGAATTATTTCTTACAGAGACTACAACAAGAAAAGTTACTAATACATTTAAAGAAATTTTCATTCATGAAGGAGGAGTTGGTATATTTAGGCTTTGTTATTTTTGTTGAGGGATTCAAGATGGATCCAGAGAAGAAAAAAGCAATCATAGAGTGGCCTTCACCAAGAAGTGTCTTTGAGGTAAGAAGTTTTCACAGTCTTGATAGTTTTTACAGGAAATTCATAAGGAATTTTATTAAGATCAATGCTTCAATTATTGACACAATAAAGAAGGACATAAAACCATTTAAATGGACTACTAAAGCAGAAAAGAACTTCCAGTTGTTAAAGAGAAAGATTAGTGAGAAACCCATTTTTGTTTTACCTGATTTTAATAAACCCTTTAAAGTGAAGTGTGATGCCAGTGGAGAAGCCATTGGAGCTGTTTTGAGTCATGAGAACATGTCTGTAGCTTATTTTAGTGAGAAGCTGAATGAGTCAAAGAAGAAATATTCTTCTTATGTTAAAGAGTTTTATGCAGTTGTGCAGTCATTGAAGAAGTGGAGACATTACTTGATGTCTAAGGAGTTCACACTGTCTTCAGATAACCATGCATTACGGTACATTATACAACAGCCAAAGCTTAACCAGAAGGATGCAAAATGGGTAGAATACCTTCAAAGTTTTAATTTTGTGTTAAAACATATAACTGGTCAATCAAACAAAGTAGTAGATGCCTTGAGTAGAAAAAGAATTTTAGTTCAAGAAAGTTAAATTCAAGTGTTGGGTTTTGATTTTCCTAAAGAGTTATATGAGAAAGATCTAGATTTTAAAGAGCCATTCGAAGCTTGCAGGAATCTTGTTTTGTTAAATAGAAGCAAGTGGCTAGATTATTTCCTGCAAGAGGGACTGTTCTTTAAAAGAAATCAACTATGCATAATAGGTTGTTGTATGAGGGAGAATTTAATCAAGTAGAAACATAGTGGAGGACTTGGAGGACATTTTGGTGCAGACAAGACTTACGAATAGTTGAACATGTTTTATTTGTAGCCGAAAATGAGGTCTGAAGTGGAAAGGTATGTGAAAATTTGTAAAATCTGTCAGTATGCAAAGGGAAGGAGCCAAAACATAGGTTTGTATGTTCCATTACCTATTCCAGATAGGCCTTGGGTTATGGTAAGTATGAACTTTGTTTTGGGTTTACCAAAAACTCAAAGGGGACATGATTCAATTTATGTAGTAATTGATAGATTTTCAAAAATGGCACATTTTATTCCATGTTATAAAACCAGTGACGTTACTCACATTGCTAATTTAGTTTTTAAGGAGATTGTAAGATTACATGGGTTAGCTAAGAGCATTGTTTCAGACGGAGACACCATATTTGTTAGACATTTCTTGAGGACCTTGTGGAAGAAACTTGGTACTAAACTGAGTTTCAGTTCTACTTATCATCCTCAGATTGATGGACAAACTGAAGTTATAAACAAAAGCTTGGGTATTATTCTGAGAAGTCTTGTAGGTGAACTTCCAAAATAGTGGGATCAAGTATTGGCACTTGTTGAATATGCTTATAATGATTCTCCTAATAGGAGTACAGGGCAGAGTCCATTTTGTATAGTTTATGGAATGCATCCAAGGGGAGTGTCTGAATTGAAAGACTTCGAAAAAGCTAAAATGAGAAGTGCTAAAGGAGAAGATTTTTCTATAGAAGCTCAAGAAATACATGTACAGGTAAAAAAGTAATTACAGGGCAGCAACATAAAATACAAGAGTAGAGCATATTTGAAGAAAAGAGAAGTTAATTTTGAGGTTGGAGATTTGGTTTTGGCACACCTGAGGAAGGAAAGATTTCCAAAAAGGGAGTATAAAAAGCTAAAGTTTAAGAAAATTGGACCATGCAGATTCTTGAGGAACTTTACTGCAAATACATATGAAATTGAATTACCCCCTGATATTGAAATATCTCCACTTTTCAATGATGCTAATTTGTATAGGTATGAAAGTGAAATATGCAAATGACACAGTAGAGGATCAAGAAGAAAGAGAGATTGATTGGGTAAAACAGTTACCTCTAGCAAAAGAATTAAATCCAAAGAGGATTTTGGACAAGAAATTTTTGAAGAGGACAATAGGACAACAATATTTTCAGTATTTGGTCAAATGGAAGGATTAACTAATTGCTGAAGCTACTTGGATGACAGATGCCATGCTACAGAAGTTGTGAAGTTCTATAGAAGAGCTCATGGAAGGGAGCCCATGAAGAATTTTTTCCTCAGGAGTTTGATGTAGGAGCATGAGGCTTGAAGACAAAAGGCTTTGAATTTATTCCAAAAATACAAAAAAAGTTCACAAGCAAAGGAGTGGGATCCTTTAACTGTCAATTTACAAGTTTTCTAGATTGGATTTGAGCTAGGATTTAGGGATTGAGTGATTTTATAATTAATTCAAGCTGTTTAGATTCAATTGAGATTCTCAAAGGAGAATATCAACGAGATTAGATATTGACTAAGATTAGGCAGATTTGATCCATGGATTAAGAATCTGATTGTTAGAATGAAATGGTATTTATGTAATTTTTGAATGAGTGTAAAGGGATTTTTACTAATTTGGCTTGATTAGGCCGTGTAAGATTAAGTTACAGAAACTAAATCTCTGTGTGTTTGTGTATAATTGGCCAATCCCAGAGGTTTTGCATCCCTCCAAAATATCTCTAAGCTTTGTTGATTTGCAGTTAGCTTTTGAATTAGAATGTGTATTGTCTATTTATATGATAAATCTTGTGTTTTTGGGTTTTGAGATAATTTGGTTATGTTCTAAAAAAATTGGAGAATAAGGGTTGAGACAAGTCAAATGTAGCGGAAGTGTTAAGTTTGGTAAAACAGAGAAAATAAAACCTAGCAGAATAGCTTTAACCCAAAGGAGTCTAGAACCATCCGATCTACAGATCCAATAGATCTAACAGTCATCATGTACCAGTAAGCTCGAGCGATAGTCAAGGAAGAAAGGTGGTTTTATCAATGAAGTTGTTTATTGGGTGAATAAAATGTGGTACGTAGTCTTTCAAAATTCCAAGCAATTGCATTTATCAACCGATGCATAGCACTCGGGTGGAGAGAGAAAACCACTTTATCGGGTGGGTAAAAATTGCACAAGATCCCCATCTGATATCGCTATTAACTGTTGGATCAAGTGTTTCTTGATCTACAGTGGAGGATCACCAATTAGTTTTGTTGAATAGGTGGACCAACAACCGTTGGATTGAAGGGTAAGATCAATGGCAGAGAATTAACGCGATAATGTTTGTGAAAAAGTGGACACCTTAAGAAATTAACAAAAAAATTAAATTTGTTTTCAATTCCGTGGAAATTGAAAGGGTGTCTTATTGCAGCTAAATTTTAAGTGGTTCTTCTAATTTAACAAAATAGCCAAGTTTGGAGGTAGATGACTGATACACCAAAGAAAAACTAAGAATAAGTTCCACCTAAACTTGTAGAAATCATTTCTGGATTTGAGCAATTTTCCATTACACCTTCACCCAGGCCTCTAAGGGATGTGATAGTTGTCAAAGGATGGGCCAACCACAACAATTAGATGAGATGTCGTTACAGCCGCAGATCGTCATAGAACCTTTTGAGAAGTGGGCTCTCAATTTCGTTGGACCAATCAATCCTTCATCTAGATAGAGATCCTACATCTTGGTCTACACTAACTATGTCACAAAATGGGTTGAGGCAAAGTCACTAACTAGAGCGACAAAGTAGGTTGTCTCAAACTTTTTGCTTGAAGACATCTTCATCTGGTTTGGCATACCCAAAGAGATAGTCATAGATCGAGGGCCACAGTTCACATCTCATAAGATACAGGAGTTGGTCGAGAAATATAAAATCCATCATAGAATCACAATGCCTTATCATCCACAAGAAAATGGCCAAGTAGAAAGCACTAACAAAGTCATTGAGGGGATCCTTACTAAGATTGTGGCCAATCATCGAATAAATGGGGTTTAGAAACTTCCAAAAGTGTTATAGGCATACATGACTACATGGAGGAATACTACTGGATTCTCACCATATGAACTTGTGTATGGCAAGAACCCTTTATTCTCCATTGAATTTGAAATTAAGACACTAAGGATAGTGTTGCAGGTCAGTTTGGATTTGGCTGTAGCAGAAAGGAAGAGATTGAACCAGCTCAATGAATTGGAGGAAAAATGGTTGGCTACTATCTAACAAACAGAGATTATCCAACATCAAAGAACTAAGTGGTACGATAGGCTTATAAAGAAGAAGAAGTTCCAAAAAGGAGATTGGGCTTTGTTATATGACTCAAGGTTTAAAGACTTCAAGGGTAAGCTCTGCACCAGATGGCTAGGTCCTTATGTGTTAGATGCAGTCTTTGACAATGGGACTGTAAATTTGGTGACCATTGACAGTGCAAGCAAACCATTACTTGCAAATGGGCATTGTCTTTGATTGTATCACAAACCTACCTCAAAGGATTCATTTGTCAACATTGTCACAAATTCGGATCTAAAAGTTACGGGAACAAGGGAAAGCCCCCATGTTTTGTAAAAATTTAAATTTTTCCAATAAGTGTAACAATTGAAAACCACTTGGTGGCAGCTGTTACACCTTCAAACTTTAAAAAAAAATTAAAAAAAATGTAATGATAATAATAATCTGGCTATGAAAACCTTTTTGAGGCATAGGCAAACACTTTTGTAGCAGTTGAAAACCACTTTGTGGTAGTTGTTACACCCTCTACAACAACATTTGTTATTCCAAATTATATCATGCGATAAGTGCTGTTACACGATCTTTTGTTCTTTATCTTTTTGTAGAAATTAAATTAATATATATCAGCCATCTTGGCTATTACATCTATAGCAGTGACGATTTTCAAGAATAAAACGAGATATCTTATTGTAATAATTAGCAAGAACATCACCATGATCCTTGTCATCAGAATTCAATTCATGTGTCTCGCTACCCGAGTATGATTCGACATCGCATTGCCCATTACTTCACCCCACATCACCCAGGTATGTCATCAAAAAGGTAATATTGAATTCATTTTATTTTGTAATTATGGTAACTTAACATGACTATTGATAGTCGAGGATGGTTGTGATAATTAAGTTGGGGGGGGGAACAAATCATATTGTGACATGATTGTTGCATGATTTGTAGTTATTTGAAAAATAAAGCAATTAAGGCATGTGTCCTGGTAATTATTGTTACTTAATGGCAAATCATACTAAAAAGGGTAAGTGCGCAATCAACGAGACCTCTCCATGACTCACCATTAAGGAAAAATTCATTGTGCAGTACAAACCATGTGTTCCAAATCCTAATCCAAAATCTTCACTTGCACTACCCTGCCACCCTACCATTTACCCCTAGTGGAAGCACTAAATCTACATTCAGAGTGTTTAGAGAGGAGGAAGATAGTAGTACAAGATGAAATAGCTAGAGTGTTCATCGAAGGGAAGGATAAGTAGGTTAAACAACACTAAATTTCATAAGAAATGGGAGGAGCAGTAATATGGCATGAGCTAGGGTCTACAGAAGACCTAGAAGATTGCCCTGAAGCATGCCACGTTTTTAAAGATGTAGGATGGTTTGAATTCTTCTGGAGACTGGAAGGATCAAACAATGGTATAACCATGGAATTTTCAAAGACTATATAGAGAAACCAAATGGAAGTCAGAGGTTTGAAATTGGAGGTCATGGAAGAAGTTATTTCTAGAGTAACAGGATTTCCAGCAGAAGGGAAGAGATGGTTTACTAGGAAGGTTAATGACCCTTCCCTGAAAGGGGATTTTCTCCAGGAAAGTGAGTCACTGGTTAAGAAAGGCAGGGGAATGGATAGACTGTCACTCCCCAAGCCATGGGTGGATGTTTCTCTCTTCCTCATAAAGTAAATTACTTGTGAGGGAAGGGCAAAAATTGTGTTTAATTATCATTTTCCATTGCTGAACCATCTCCAACATCAATAGCTAATCAACCTTCCCTATTTATTGCAGGGAAATATTAGGCACATGGTCATGGCTGTGAAAACAGTTGAACATCTAGAAACGTGTTACTAACCATGGCCTTATTAAGCTCATTGTGCTAGATTCCTTGAGCCAACAAGGCAAGAATTGGGAAGAGTTCATGTGGAAAAGGTCCAGGACCACTCGCAAAAGGAAAATAGAGAGGGATGGGGAAACTCTAGAGGCGACAATGGAGCAACCCCAATCCTCGATAGTGAGGATTAGAAAGAAGTCGGTTGATAAACCAATTGGCAATAGAAGGCCAAAGTAGAGAACAAGGGTTAGTGGGAACCCAGAGTCTCCATCCATGTTGAGAAAGAACAAAGAATCAATCGAGCAGAAGGATGAGAAGCAAGCTCAACGAGACAAACCTCCTTCACCTGGTAAGAGCGAAAACTAGTCTTTTCTGTTGAAAATTGAAATTTTATAAAAAGAAATTAAAGAGTTGAGGGAACAACTAGTAGTAGGAAAGGAAGAGCCAAGAGCCCTAGGGCTAGATACTTTGGTAGAGGTTGTGGATAGGGCCAGAAGGGGGGAAATCCCAAGCACTCTGTGCGTAGCCTGTGCTGAGAAGTTGGTGGAAGCATGATTCAAAGTCTGTTCAGTAGACACTACCTTGAGGGGGACTCAAACTGAAATCTAGGGAGTTGTTACACCAAAGCCTATCAAGGATGTTTCTACTACACACGAACCAACAACCAAGACAGCACAATCCACAAAGAGTGATCAAGAAATGGATGCACATGAACCCTTGGTTGAAACTATTGTTTCATTAGAACTAGTACTAGAGGGTGAAATCAGCCAAGAGGAGAAAGAGAAATATAATATCCATGAGCTGACGGTCAATGCTGTTGTTACACAAGAACCAACAGTAGAGACTGAAGCTGGTCTGGAGGAAATCAATGAACATAAGCCTGTGGATATCACTGCTGCCACACAAGAACCAAAAATGAAAATGGAAGCTGACCAAGAAGGTAATGAAACTATGATAAAACCCACTAAAGAAGCTATCATTACACAAGAACTAGCAGCCAAGGTGGGATAGTTTTGTCGTCTGGATAATGCTACACCCTCAATTCATAGTGCATGTGGAAGAATGTAGGGTCCTGATGAAGGATGGCATTTTGAAAAATTGTTGTTATTGGTAGAGCTGCCAAAGTGGAAGCAGCTAGTGCTCTCTCTATAGGAGGGAGTGATTCCACTTAGGATGCATAAAAGAATGATGGATTCCCTAAGTGAAAAATGGCTAAAATAAGAGTGGGAAAGAGAAGAGGAGGCACACAGGCATGAAGAACTTATGAAGAAAAAGGATGAAAAACTGCATCAGGGGGTCTCTGTCCGGACGTTTGATAAGACCAAACTCCATGACCTTTCTCTAAAACTGCTAGCATGCAGGTGACTGTCCTCGTCATACCCTATGTTCCTATGGGAACATGAATACTTATTCCAATTTAGGGAAGTTTATGAGAACAAATCCTATATGGGTTATTCAACCCACACCTTTCTGGAAATTTTTCGTTCCTATAATTCTAATGATCAAAATTTGTTGTATGAGTTGTTCTTGCAGAATATGATGTGTGAACATGTGAGCACAAGGATGGTGGCGAGTGTCCTTTCTTTCATGGGAGACTTGTAGTTGCGAGCATTCCTCTCATTTATGAGGAATCCGATTGAGTGCCAACTGGACAAGAAAAAGATAAAGACCAACGAGGAAAAGACAACATTATGGGCCAAGGCTAAACTAGGTATAGCTTACAAACTTTGGTGAGAGTTCAGGAAGTTCTTGAGCAATCCAAAAATTAGAGATTAGTCGGCCATTTACAGAAGAAGAATCATGAGGATCTACCTCAAATTGTTTGCAAATATGAAGAGCCAAGCACTAGTTGGATGTCTCATGCGCACTAAGGCCTGTAGTGCTGAATTGCAGGAAGGGGACCCCTTTGAGTACAAGAACTTTGTGATTGTTGTTACACAGGAGTTGGAATATGCTTGAATTGTGCTGACATTAGGGGTGCTCTAGATCAGCCTCAAGTTTAAATTCCCTTTGATATGGTTTCCATTGGAGGAGTATCAGCCCGATTATCAATTATGTGATTATGAAGAGGAATATTGGTCACATGAATTAATTCCCAATCAAGGATTCAAAGCTCTAGATGATGATACTGTTGGTGCCTGCAATTTCACATATTTCCACCGAGGGCACAGTAGAAGGAACTGAGATTCTGAATGGGGAGATGCAGTTGCCTCAGTTGGGGGGAGATGTTGGGTGTGGTTTTTTACCTATTTTTTGCGCATTCTTTCCCCTATTTTGACCTTTCTATCCTCCAAGCCTATGCCATTATATGACCAAACTCCGTATTTTCTTACCTTTTTAATCCATTTTACGATCATGTTACTTTGTTATATTTTACTGAATAATACGAGGCTTTATTCCTTTTTGTGGCTAACTGGGAGAGCATTGAAGAAGCATTTTGGGAAGTTTATATTTTCAGGTGTTGGCTCATGAGAACAAAGCTATGCAGTAGACATGCAGCAAGGATTAACTACGGGAAAGGGTAGAACAGTTCGTTGTTACACCACAAGTGTTGTTACCAGTTGCTACTACACACTTGCTGTTGTTACAAAGTGCTGCTATACACTTGCTGCTGTTACAAATTCCTATTGTTCTAGGTTGTTGTTACACATTGGATGTTGTTACACCTCATGCTGATCTGCTGTCACACCAACAATGCTATTGTCAATTATGCCACGTCACCCCGAATCACCATTCGCTAAATTCTGTTGCACCAAAGCTGGAAATGTGGGTACTATTCAACATAACATCTGTTAGCAGTAGGGATTGTTTATTTTTGAAGCAACAAGATTGTAACAGTTGCAACTGATTTATATTTATTTAGCAATAGGTTGTAACTTCATTATTTTTTATCAGCATGAGAATCAGGAGATTCTCAGGACTGATCTGTTTCTAATTTTCGGGTTGTAATAGTTATAAAAAAACTCAACTTTTTATGTATCAAGGGACGGTATATAGAAGAGTACTATTACTCTGTTTCTGTAACTCTAAATTTATTTTAATATCGATTAGCACGGTGATGTTGTTACTGCTTTCCAATTGATTCGTTAATCACTTTTGTGTTCTTCTTGTGCCCTACTAAGGAGGAAGGGCCCTCCTCTTTGGCAGGGATTGCAGTGATATAGGTAGTGTACATTCTAGTTTAGTTCATTGATTTATGGTTTCTCATTGTTTTTGTACAAATCATGGATTACATTCTCTGTTGTTTCTATTTATCTTATGTTGTTACACTAAGTTAATCAACATAATGGTAGTAACAAGCTAGAATATATGTTAGTTTTTGTGTGGCGCGCCCTTCCTTTAATAGTTGCGAGTTGTGATTTTATTATGTACAATGTTTTTCTATCTACACCCATGGTTTGATTAAGCAATTTAGATCAACGACATATTTCACAGTTTTCTACATTTGCTTCTGCTTGGCTGGAGTGTATTGGCACAGACAATGCAAACTCCATTGAAACAGTAAGACCTCCCCTAGGTTGACAATTAATGTTGCAGTCTGAGTCAATTAAGGTTGATTAAAACAACACTACAGGCATGCATTCTTGGACTGCAGCACATGTTTTTGTACCAAGGAATCCAATGATTCTTGCACTAAAATACTTGTTTCTGCGCTCCGGAATGTCACTGTTCCTACATTGAAATATATATCCTATACTTAAAAGTGCACAACAATGTGTATTCTTGCACCAAGAATTCTGAGGTCCCTGCATTGAGATACACATTCCTGTACTAGGGAACATTGTCATTCCTACACTCAAAGATTGTTGTGCATATCTGGAAAAAAGTCTCTAATAAAAATATAAAATACAGGCTAAATCTAAAAAGTTTGTAGAGTTTCAAAGGAGTTTTATTCGCGAGCTCTTTGTATTATCATTCTATTTCTTATTTGATCCATGAATTCTATAATAGATCTTGCAATCTCATTCAGGAGGGAAGAAAGAATCACGACAAGGGTAAATTTTCAGAATGTGAAGGAACTCATCCGGGATTTCAAGAGTGAGAGTAATCCAAGAGGGACATAAGGAGAAGGGAGAGGGAAAAATATTCAGGGAAAAAAAAGAGGGAAAAAATGAAATCGAATAAGGAAAACTTCTTTTTAAGCAAAGAGATGGTCAATATCAATAGGACAAAAAGAAAAATTAGAGACAGAAATTTGCGAAAATGGAATGAGAAGAAAGGAATAGTTTCACCTCAAATGATGCCAAATAGTGTTGAACCAAATAACTACAGTGGGAATTTAATATTGCTTGCATATGATTTTCTGTGTGAGTTTTCATGAACTTGGATAAGGGCTCGGTTTCTAGTCATCCTTCTGCACAAAGAAACTAAAAACCTCCTTATCGGTGATAGTCAACATATATGAAGATCAAGCAACATTCCCATTTTATTAAAGATTGATCCTCCTGCCAGCATGTTAGTTTTCAGGCTGATCCTTCCATGATCATGTCAGTAAACTAATTTTCACAACCACAGGCAAGGTATTTTTTTCTTCTTAATTTTTGTCATTTTTTAGATTTTATTTTTATTTTATTTTATTTCTGGAAAATGAAGAATCATATTTGCAATACGTTAGCACAACCACCTACTATATTTAATTTAGATTGTTGTTGTGCTTGCTACATAAAATTGTCCTTTGTGAAGGGTTGAAAATACACTTTAAGCCTATGCCCATTCACAAGGAATAATAGTTCTCTCCCATCAATAGTTTTAACTTCTACTACCCCATTTTCATAAACTTTAATCACATCATAAGGTCCCATCCAACGTGTATGTAATTTTCCTTTAAAATGTTTAAATTTAGAGCCATAAAGGAGTACCCAATTACCTAGTTCGAACTACTTCTTTCTAATCAACTTGTCATGCCACTTCCTGCGTTGTTATTGCAATAACACATTCTATTGAAAAAAATCTATTTAGAATTCATCTAACTCGTTTAACTGCAATACATGTTTCTTTTGTGCTTCTGAGAGGTTTAAAACCAATTAGACTGTGGTTCAAAAAGTTTTTATTAGGAACTCAATCAGAAAAAGGACGTGTTTTCTATATACCAACTCATATGGTGTATGCCCTATACTATTCCTCAAAGTGGTGTGATAAGCCCATAAGGCTTTAGTTAACCTACTGGACCAATCCTTTCTATGCAGATTTACTATTTTGGTAAGGATGGATTCAATCACCTTGTTGGTAGACTCCACCTGGCCAATTGCTTGTGGGTGATACGGTGTATATTTCCTGTGCCGAATTTTATATTGATCCATAACACCCTAAGCCATATTAGATACAAAATACCGTCCATTATCAGTAAAAATCTCTCTAGGAACACCAAATATAGTAAACATTTCTTTAAACAAAAATTCAACAACAACTTTTTCCATAATAAAAGAAACAATTTAGCCTCTAACCATTTTGTAACAAAATATGCGCAAACCAAAATATGCTTTTTATTCAAAGATGTTGGATTTATAGGTCTTACAAAAATAATGTCCCATTTTTCAAAGGGCTCAATCATAACCTGAGGACATAAATGCATTTCATTGGCTTGGATAGGCTCACCCATTCGCTAACAACTATCACGTCGATTGACATATTATTTGGCATACTTAAACAAGGAAGGCCAAAAATAGCCAACTCGTAAAATATTATATGCATTTCTCTTGTCAACAAAATGGCCCCCACAAGGTTCATCATGGGCATATTTAAAAACGTCAAACAATTCTTCCTCTCTTACGTATATACAAATAATGAGATACAGTCCAGTGTAAACGAGGTCCCCTTGGATCAAAGAATATGAAGCACTCTTCTGTATGATATTCCGCTTTTCACAAGGATTTAAGTGAGGTGGTGTTTTTTCGGTGACTAAATAATTAGCTATGTCAGAAAACCACAAAGATTTTGTTAACACGGAAAAACGATGTTCATCAGGGAAATCATCATCAATAGGAATTACTTCACCAGGATTATTCAATCTAGAAAGATAATCAGCTACAACATTATATTTTCCTGGTCTATCAATAATAGTAACATTAAATTCCTGTAACAAAAGTAACCACCTGGTCACTCTACCACTAGTCAATGGTTTATTCATCAAGTATTTTATAGAAGAATGGAAAGTATTCAAAAAAACTTCAAATCCTATAATATAGTGTCTGAATTTATTAATAGCAAAAATTATGACTAAAAGCTCCTTCTCAGTTACTGTGTAGTTTAGCTTGGCAGGTGACGAGTTTTTACTGATGAAGTAAATAGTATAGGATTGTTGGTTCTCTTCATGTCATAAAGTTGCGCCAATAGCAGTATCTAAGGCATCAAAGGAAATATGAAATGGAAGGGACCAGTTAGGCCCTCTCAAAACTGGCGCCTATAATAAATTTTCCTTTAATGTCTCAAAAGACTCTTGGCAAGTTGTGGACCAAGAGAACTCACTATCCTTGGCTAATAATTAGAAAAGGGTGGTATCTATCCTAGAAATTTTCTTAATGAATATTCCGGAATAGTCCTCATGTCCCAAGAATCATCTCACTTCCCTTTATGTTTTGGTTGTTGGAAGATGCAAAATAAATTCTATTTTAGCTAGGTCTACCTGGATACCTTTGCCAGAAATCAAATTACCAAGAACTACTTCTTTTCCCATGAATCTATATTTTTTATCGCTCAAAGCAAGGTGGGCTTCTTGGCAATGAAAAATCACTTTTTATAAGTTTTTAAAGGCTTCTTGGAATGATTTACCAAATACTGAAAAATAATCCATGTAAATATCTAGACACTCAAAGTCGAAAAAAATAGCTAGAACTGCCCTTTGAAAGGTAGCTGAAGCATTACACAACCCAAAGGGAAGCACTTGATAGGCAAATGTTCCCCCATAGGCATGTAAAGGTGGTTTTGTCTTGACCCTCGAGTGCTATTTAGATTTGGTTATATCCACTAAAGCCACCTAAAAGTGAAAATTACTTTTTGCTGGCAAGGGCATCTAGTACCTGATTGATAAAAGGAAGGGGAAAGAGTCCTTGAGAGTGGATTTATTCAATTCTCTGTACAAAATGCAAATGCACAATCTCCCATCTTTTTTTGGGATGATCACCAATGGAGAGACCCATTGGCTATCATATATAGGATAAATGAAATTAATGTCTAAGAGTTTTTGTAATTCTTCTTTCACAACTTCTCGTAGTGCAGGGTTCATGCACCCTTGGGGTTGTTGAACAGCTCAGGTTCCCTCCTGAATATAAATATGGTCAGTAGAAGTTTTGAAGGGTAATTCCTTTCATGTCCTCATAACTCCATGCAAAGGCATCAAGATGGTCTCACAAAAAACTAACAAGCTGCTTTTGTTGGGATGAATCTACGTCTGAGTTGATGTGTAAAGATTTTCCTCAACTAACCTCAACAAGAGTGGTATCTGGCTCAAGAGTACAGGAATATGCTTCTAGATTCTATGATGAGGGAGGTTGAGAACTTTAACTTTCTTGAAAATCTAGACTAAGAATTTGATGGATCATGTAAAAATTTGGCACTGTGTCTATATTGTTCAAGAAGTCTCACAAATCATCCTCCTAGATAGAACCAATATGATGATGGATCAAAGAAACAGATCAAGTCTTCTCATCACTACTATCATAATGTAGCCATAAGGTGTGTCTGAACTCCTAAATGGATCTAGCAGGTGGATACAAGGTGACTTTCTTCCTATTGTCTCCAAGGGAAATATATATATCACCAGAGTGACATCTAATATAAGCATCACCTCTCGCAAGCCATGGTCATCCCAAAATCAAGGGATGTCCACCAACATGGTTTTTTGGCTAAAGCACAATAAAATTCTTGGGTTATTCCCAAGAATCAATTGAAACAACCACATCATCCAACACATCTTCTGGCTTGATTTTAAATCTGTCTGCATGTTCAAGCACAATACGGGTAGGGTGAATATGGGTCAACCTAATTTGATCCATGGTTTGCCTGGTCATAACATTAATGGCTACTCCTAGGTATATTAACACATTGGGGACAAGGATATCACCTATTTAGATAGAAACAATCGGGTTTCTAGGATCAATATATTTCTCCATTTTTGCACATCCTGTCATTAACTCAGTCGCTTTTCCAACAAACTAAATGGTCTAGCGTTCTACTCTCTTCCATCCTGGGTTCTTAAGATAGAGTTCCCTAATGATTTTTGTATATATGGGGATCTCTTTAATAGCTTGTAGCAAAGGGACCTTTATGAAAAGTTTCATAAGCTTGACAGCTAGACTAGACTCAGAAGTGGGGTCATTTTTCTCCATAACTAGCCTCTCTGGATAGGGAGGTTGCTTTGAAGAATATGACAACTCTAAATGTATGGGAATGGGTTGAAGGGTTACATATCCTTTCAAATTATCAATAGTTTCCTGCTCATTTTTCTCCTCGATAATCACTATGGACTATTTTTATTTTTTCTAGTTTCACTACCCTTCCCGATCTCAATAGAAGCTCATTGATCCCAATTGGAAAGGTATGATAAATGGGAGAAGGGAGTCGTCCAATGGAATGAATCAATTGAACCTCTTTATTATTACGATTCATTATCTATTGGGCAGGTAATTGTGGTCATTGAAATGGTGGTGGTAAAGGTATTGATGGCATTGGTTGACTTTGCTGAGGGAAGGAGGGTAAAGATGGTTGTGACATTGGATAAGGTGTATATGTAGTATGATATGATTGCATAGGTGAAGGATAGTAATATTAAGAATGATTTGATCCCATCCATCCTCGTTGCCAAGGGTGAGTAGGTTGTCCGTATTGAAAGTGATTCCCATGCTACCAAGATTGAGAGTGATTTGCATTATGATAGGAATATGATGATGCATTATAACCATAAAAATATGGTTGAGGTCCAGGAACCATACCTGTTGTTAGCTTCCTATACCAATAGGTTTCATTCTTCATGATTGATTGGAGAAGTGCCAAATATGTTCATCCTTTCCATTCTACAAAGGTTCCATATTTTGAAGACTTTCACTATGTACAGGTGGTTGACTCTTGCCACAGTTGATGAATAGCTAGACAGTCTAATCCTGGCTAGATCATGTTTGAATTTACTTGTCTTTGAATAAAGAATAAAGGTCTGCACAAGCAGTTCAAGTTTGACAGGCAAGTAGTTAGGTAGAGAAGCAAAGGGTCTCAACAGCTTAATCTGAGCCCTTGGAAGAGATAAGGGTATAACTTAGATAGGAGGACAGCTAAAATAAAAGAGAAGAATCAAGGTTTGCTAGTTCAAATGCACTCAATGAAAATGAAGAAAAAATGTTAGGTGTACTAGGCTGGGTAGGTAGTTTTGATGTTGTGGAAGCAGGCTTATGGGCAATTTGGTCCTATTGCAATAGGTTTCATCTTATAAATATCATAAGGTGCCATGGCAAGGTGGTTACAAAACAAATGGAGCATGGATAATTTCCCTCCCCATTTTTTCCAAGAAACACTTACTAACATTCCTCCCAAGGAAAATGTGATCTGCTCACTGCCTTTAGTCCACTTCATTTCATAAAAAAAAAAAAAAACTAAGTGAAACTGTGTTTTCACCTAGGCAAAACAAGCCCCATTTCTTGTGTAAAAAGTTTTTATTCCATGTTGCCAAGTTTCCTAAACTTCATAACTTGGTATCCTTTCATTCCCCTATGCCTAGTTTTCAGTCTATAAACTTAGCCTTTGTCCATACATATTCATTCGACATATTCATATTAACCTCCTAACTCTTTTATATAACACCTATATAACTTTTTCCCTCCCCCTATTGTATAAAATACATAAAAAATCCCCAAAAAATAAATATCCCGACCCTTGGCAATATAGCCATATAATAAAGATTTTTAGGAAATTATAGGTTCACCTGGAACCTTATAATAACCCTTAGCGCGCATGAAAACCTTGGGTTTCACTTAACCTTTGGTTATATGAATAACCAATCGGCCACAATTCAGAGCTGAAATACACTAAAAAACCCTACAAGAAACATTATACAACACCAATATATTAATGTGGGTCCCCGTGCCATACCCCCATAGTTTTCCATTCACCATCGACCGTTGGATCAGGGCTGTCAGATCCAATGGTGCAGAACTATATTGCGATGCCCCCAGCTCCCAAACTTTATGTTCTGGGAAAATGGCGGTTTCATCGCCGTACAAGGGACACGCATCGCCCACCCGGATGTATCGCAACTCCCCCGCTCAATACCGCCACTACTAGAAAAGCGGTGTGATAATACCACTTACCACCCTCCCTCCTCGTCGCTGACGTCATCCGATGACGTCATGTCCATGTCAGCTCCATGTCACTGTTGCCACCTCAGCGCTAGGTCATCTGCCATGTCACCTTCCGTACTCCACTACACGAAAAAAAATCTACGTCATGATGAAGTCGTCACGAAAAGCACCAAAAAGCCCATAAAGCCGAATTTCATTAAAAAAGCCCATAAATTTCGTTGTTTTTTACCATTGTTATTGCGTTATTTTCTTGAACTTTTGTATGCATACGATGAAGAAATCGCCAGCCAACCTTCAGTATGTCACCTCGATCACCATAGCTTGGTGCCCCACTCTGCAAGTCATCTACCAACCAGCAACTAACTCTTGTGCATTGTGAAAACAGGTATTTACCATAATCTTGCTAAAAACCCTCAGAATTTCAAATTTTTGCTGTGAAATTGTCCAGGCAACCTAGAAACTTGTTAAAATTCACCCTACTGCCTACACATAAATACACCAGGACCACTTTTTCATCAAAAAACCTGCACATTTCATACCTCTCTGTACAATTCGCCCAACAAGCTGAGGAAAACAGGTATTCACCTGAGTCTTGCTCCCAAGCTCCCTGATTGACTTCCCTCTGCAAAATTGCCCACTGAAACTACTATTTTGCCCACATTTTACTATAAACACTACCAAATCCATCCCCCTCAGCAAATCTCTCCCATTTAAGCCGAGATCTAGGTCTGTTTGGTCAGTAATTGCCAAAGGAAAGGCCCTGAAACTATTGCTACTCATTCCTTGCAGAACAAACCCTGCAAGCTTCATTCTTTGCTTCAAATTCTGCCCACCAAAGTCAAAACAAAGCACTGCAATTTGCAAATCCTCTGGAAAAATCCCCAGGGCCTCTATTTTGCCCACTACTGCTGTAAAGACCCACATTTCAATTAAAAACACCAGAGAACTTATAAAGATGGAAGCCCCTCCTCTAGTAGCCATCAATGTGGCCCCTCTCAATGCTCGACATAAAGAACTGGAATGGTTACCCCTGGCTGACAAGGATTTCTAGATTAATGACATAATGGGTATCTAATCTCATCTCCAGGCCTTCTGTGAGATCAGGAACAGACACAGAAACAAAGCTAACATCTTTGGGATTTGGGAGTCCAATACGCCCATGTACTACCTTCCTTGTGTAAATGTTTTTCCTAACCTCATTCACCATTGCCATGCCAATTTTGAGCCCACTCAAAGGGCAATGATGTCTCCTTCTGGGACAGTTCTATTCTATATCACCCCTGAATCAATAAATGAGATGCTTCATTTCAAACCAACTGGGTCATTGAATCCTCTTTCCTTGGGATTTCTGCTTGACCAAGGTGCCAAATTGCCAAGTGCAGAGATAACTAGAATAGGAAAAATATTTATGAAACCCAATTGTCAACCTCAGGAACCTCCTCCATACCTGGACACTTGGTTTAATGAAGCAGGAAAGTTTATTATTGACATGATAGCCCACATCCTAGTATTCAAAACCAGTGAGTATGTAGATGAAACCATATTGGTCCTCTTACCCATCTTTTCTCCAGGATAGCCCCTGCTGTCAGGTATGATTATGCCACCTTCATAGCTGAAAAGATCCATGAGCAATTCATGAGCATGGACAGAGAGAGAGTGTTTAAATACACATCATACATATATCATTTATTGCTCTACTATCAGTTAGATAGTTTTCAAGTGCCCCTAAGAAAATTTGATGTCAAGGGAGAGCCAAGGTCTGTAATCTTCTGGACCCCAGTCTTCCACCATGTTTACTATTCTCCTTATACTTATTGTGAAATTATTGATCTATTCATATATCCAACCACCTCTTTACTGATAACAAGTCCTCCAGATAGACTCTCTGGTGAAATGCAGAGAATTCTACAGCTCTCCAAGAGCTATAGCATAGGTGACTGGTACTTTTACCAGAATCACACTGTGATACGGATATATGGCTATGAACTATGCCCCTATAAATTCCGAAAATATGTGCCAATGCGATTGTTTTCCCTGGAATACTTCAGACAATTCATCCAAGCAGATGTAATTCATTTCTATGAGGCCAAGAAAAAGGCGCAACTTAAAATAAGAAATCAACTGGGCCCTTTCACCTTCAATAAGAGTGAAGCCTGGCAAGAGGCTGATGAGATTTTAGGGCAAAGAATCAAGCTAAAACAGAGTTTCTATTGGGCACCATATGACCCCAATCATTTCATAAGTTATAGGAAAGTCAAAAATAAGCTGCTAGCATATGTTCGCTGTCCAATCCCTAAAATCTAACAATATGCTAATCAACAAGAGTGGCTAGAGGGCACATTATTTGAAGAGATAACTGAAGAGGAGAAATTGGAAATGGAAATGAAAGAGCTTGAAAAAACACTTGACCTGCACTCTTTTGGACAAGTACCCTTCAAACTACCCCAGCACATTGGAGGTGATACATCTTTTGTTGAGAGCTAACAGCAAGCATCACGAAAGGCCAGTTCAGCAGCAAAGGGCATGGAAGTAATGGATACAGAACAACAGACCATGGCTGATCATCCCACCACAACAAAAGAACAGGGAGAAGGGCAAGCTCCCCCAGCTCAAACCAAGGCATCAAAAGCCCCTGTGCTACAGACTCCTCAAAATGAGGAAAAGAGCAGAAAGAGAGACAGAGAAGAGGATGCCCCTAGCAGTGGACCATCACAACAACTAGGAGATAAGAGGCAGAGGTTGAATCCCTATTCTGAGGAGGAATTTGTGGAAGATACCACAAGTAGCATGAGAGATCAGGAAAGGACTGAGCAACAAACTTCTCCATTGCCTGGCACATCATCTAGCTCATTCTAGCAAGAGCTAGAGAGGCAACATAGCGTGGAAGTTTCATCCACCAGGCCTCAAAGCAAGCAAAGCTTAGATATCAAGAAAACTTTCACCGAAATAAAAGCTAGAAATGATCCAATGAGGATGCAACTTTATAATCATCTGATGAGGACAACACCTACCAATCAACAAAGGCTAATGGCTGCCTATGATATTCAGGAAAAGAAAATGATCCTCAGTCAGTTCAAGCCCAAGACACAGCAACCCCAGTCAGCTGCTGATTATATAAGAACCAATCTCGAAGTTTTCTCTAAAGATATCCACCCAATTGACCAAATTGAATTACATAAGCAAACTGGGGAGATGTTGTACTCCACCTTGACAGATAAGACATTCCTTGTTCACAAACTGCAAAATTCATTGCACAATACCTCCGCCCAATTAGTTTTGGAAAAGGCTTCCTCCTTAGCTAAGGACAACAGGATTAAGTCCTTAGAAGAAATTATCATCGAGCTTGGGCATAATCCTAAGGATGCAAAGGGCATCAAAGCACTAATCAAGAAGGAGGAGGAGGACATTGCAGCCCTCAAAAGGCAATTAAAGTTGCCAATTACAATGCATCCACAAACTTTAGAAGTTGCACAACAAAAAGAAGAAGAGGACATGGTAAGTATGCTAATGAGGATGAATGAGAGATTGGCAGAAATAGAGCAAGCATTGGAGAAGGCAATTAAAGAGAAGCAGAGAGAGTCGACCTCCCAGCCACCTGAAACAGCTCCAACAGGTGCCACTGCTCGCCCCACAGCTCCAACAGGTGCCACTGCTCCCCCCACAGGTACAACAGCAGTCCCTCCTACCATTCCAGCATCAACAGCAGGTACCTCAGCTTCAGCAGCAACAACAAGGCTAGATATTAGCATGGGCATGGATGAATTAATGAAAGTAGTAAAAGTGCTGGAAGCCCAAATGTCAGAGCTTAAAGAGGCAAAAGAAAAACTGGCCAAACTAGAGGTGAGATATGACAAGTCAAAAATAACAGTGGTAGAAAAAACCAGAGAAGTAAAGGCCCTAGAGAACAAGGTGAAATTATTGGAAAAGGATCTCACCTTACGTAAACCTCTAGCAGACATCAAAATGATCTTATGGACCAAAATTGGCCAGTGTATCACTGACCAATGGCAGTCAATTCAAACAATCCATGAACAAATAGAATTGATAGAAAGGGCCCAGGTGGAAATTCAAAGGGCCAGGGCATCACTGGGAAACATGCCTGAGCAGGCCAATAGACTGATCCATTTTTTGAATACTCACACTAAAGAACAACTAGCAGCTTTGGAGATCTCGGACAGAACAAGCACCATTTTAACAGTGAGAAAGGTGCTAACAATGAGGAATTTTGTATAGACTTTGGAAAGGAAGTGCCAAGAGATGCAGATTGAGATTAATGCCTTCATAGAGAAGTTCACAGTCTTGCAGTAGAAGGGTCTACCCAGTTTACTAACCAGCAATCAAAGACTGTTATCACATCAACAATATGCTCACAGGGTAAACATGTATGTTACAAACCAGACCATAGCATCATCCAGCACTTCGGAAGACACAGGACCTCCCTCCGGACAAAGTTTATATGACAAATTGGAAAATTTGTTTTATATTGAACATGAAATAAATCATCTTTTTGAAGTCAAGCCTAACTTCTATAGGTACACTGAGGCTGATGAAACACTTGTAAAAATACAAAGACATTAGTTGCCAATAGACCAATGGTGGCAGAGTATGCTGGAAATTTTACCTAGGTGATTTGGATTTTTCTGTTTATCTACACTTGGTCAAATAACAAGGCACGTGGCAGGTATAATAAAGATGAAAACAATAGAGGAAGGAGCTCAAGCGAGGACTAGGACACATTAAAGCGAAATCAAGAGCAGGTGAAACGATCAGAACAACAACGCAGGAATGAAATGTAAAGACACAGCTACTAGCCAACTTCCTGAATTGAAAAGTCAAAAATATCTTATCAGTTAAAGCAGCCAACATAGCCACAATTACTCCTACATTTATTTCTGCATTTATTCCCTTGTCAGAGTAGGTGAAGGAAGTTATTGCTTCATATCTTATCCACAAGATATTTTGTAACTCTCTTTTTGTATAAATACCTCCCCAAGGAATGTATTCAGGGCTGGTGATTCTCCTCTTTGGACCATGCTGTAGCTCTGATATTTTTTAATACAAACGCTGTTGAAGTGCACTGTTGTTGGACCGTCTGAATGTGGATTTGATGTTTTGGGCTCTGCTACAGAATTCCTATGTCTTTCTATGGATCAATAAGTAGTTCTAAACTGTGTTTTGTGTTTTATATGTTTGCAAATTTCATATATGTTTCATAATCTTAGTAACAGGGAAAAAGAATAGCCCAAAACGTGTTTAAATACACTCTGTGTTCAATCCCTGTTGTTATTTATGTTTTCTTCAGAATTAGGATAAACAAGAATTCTTAGATGCTTTTGTTTCCACTGATTCTTTCACTTTGAAAATTTTCAAGGAATTCTTTACTACTCCTTGATAATATTCATGCACTTTCCCTCTGCGATAATGATGAAGGATGCTTGACTGCCCTTCACTCACTGGCTTACATTCCATCAATTCCTAGATTTTAAAATTGTTCCAAAATTGATTATCTTGCTCTGTAGTATTGCCCTTTATCAGAGAAACACACTCAGTAGTCCATCTTCATAGACTCCATTTGCCCAATGGAATAAACTGTTTCAGACTTGCATCCCAGCTCTTGTTTAAAATCACCATCCCAACAAACTTAAAAGGAAAACCCTGCACATCATAACTAGCATAAAATACTTCAAAAAAAAGAAAGTTAAAATATAAAGAGAGAGCTTTCTCTGGATGCAGTTTGGCTAGAAATTGCATCTAAAAGATTGGTTAGTGGTTACCTCGGCCGTATTCCCTTTTCTCACAAGTTTTGGGGAACAACCTGAGTGATAACATCATTGGCAACTCCACCGGGGACTTAATGAATGTCTGTTACTACTGTCTAGTCTCTAAAGCTACAGATGGAGCCTGAAGTTAGCCAGGCAGCCTTTGAAACTGTCTTTGCTATGCAATCACAAGAGTAAATAAAAGCTACTTCAGTCTAACTCCAGTTTAGCTTTAGATTTTAAACAGCTGTCTCAAAGATTTTTTTGGCCATCCTTGTTTTAAACATACCTGAAGGAAAGCCCAACTCCTCCTAGATTTCAGGAGCTTCCTTCAAGATATTGTCAAAACTTGTACCCTCCAAATATTCCCAGAAAATACCAAAAATATATTTTTAGAAGCTGGCTCCAAAGAAGAAAACTTGTTACACTAGGTCAAACCTAGACCTGAATCCTCCAGCTATTTTTGACAATCCAAATTTGATTCCTAAGAACCTTAGGAAACCTGAAAATCAAGAGAGTTCTGTTGATTCAAATCTTGAAACACCTCAGCAGAAACCTATTCAAAATCAACTTACTATAGTAAAATCTCAAGCCTTCTTTCCTATTGTTGTAGCTTCTTCCAGTTCACCATTATCACTCCAAAACCTCTTTTCCACCCCTCCATCCACAACACTTATCTCAGTTGTTATCCCCGTGCTTCCATTTGTCCCACTTTTGCCTGCTAATATGGCAAATCGATATGCTCCCATACAATTGCCTGCCAATCCAGGGGCTATGCCACAGGATTATCAGAGCAAAATTACCTATTTTGATGGTACTGGCACTTATACTGCTCAACAACATACCAGAAAGATGACAGACTATTTTGAAAACTATGAGATTGATGATGATGATGTCAGGATGAAAATATTTGTCCAGAGCTTAACTGGTGATGTAAGGACCTGGTTTAGGGCATTCCCTGTAAACACCATTGTTAACCCTAATGCCCATTATCAAATGTTCATGAATAGA
Organism: Pinus taeda; assembly: GCA_000404065.3. Taxonomy (NCBI): domain Eukaryota; kingdom Viridiplantae; phylum Streptophyta; class Pinopsida; order Pinales; family Pinaceae; genus Pinus; species Pinus taeda. The sequence goes on from APFE030614648.1 coordinate 134,521, forward strand.
TGGGAAAAGAAAAAGGACCCATTACACATTCTGTCAGAATATGAGAGCTCGAAAAGAGGTCCACAAGAAAGTTTCCAAGATTACTGTGCTAGATTTAATAATGTGTACAACGCCATTCCTCAGAATCTTAGACCACCACCTGACTTAGCCTTAATCAAATTCCCTGATGGATTTGACTCTGACATGGCCTACTAGCTCAGGGAGAGAGCTCCTCCTAGCCTTGAAGACATGCAGAGCATAGCTGTAAGTGTGGAAGCCAATTTGATTTCTAAAAGGAAACGTGCTAGAACTGAAAGGAGAACAACTTTCAAAGAAGAACCATCTACTTTTGAACAAAAGTTAGATGCTACCATCAAAGGTATGGACAGACTTGGAGATAGAGTGGAAACTATTGAGAGAAAATCTTCATGGGGAGGTCAACCAAGCAACAATGTTAGAAATCCAAACTTTAGAAAAAACCAAAATCCAAATCTAGGGAAATTTGGTCTAGATCAAAACATAAGGCCCCCATTCCAAGAAAACTATGCAGAAGCTACAACTTCCAGTGAGCCCATGGAAGAGCCTCACATTAACTTGATGGGTCTCAATGGTGAACAACAAATCTTCCTAACTCAAGAAGACCAAGAGGTCCATACTTTAGATCAGTTTCAAATTCAATCAGGGGAATCCTTTGATTTCAAAGAAGGATATGATACGGATGTTTATGAAGTACATAAACAATACAATCTTAGGAGTAGAAGAATAGACATCCCTGATGATCCCAAGCAGAAAAAAATCAAGCAGCCTAACAAAACCAAACCCAAGGATCATCATACACAAACTATTCCTAAATCAACTTCCAATCCAAATAGTCCAACAATTGAAGTTATTTCAGACCTAGAAAAATCAAATCAGCACCCCCCAACTATTCTTCCTCTTGAGAAAATCATAGAGGAACCTGTAGAAAATAGTGTCAAAGTGACTTCAGCTCATAATAATATTCCAGTGAAAGAATCAGTTACAGAAAACTCAGCTGAAAAGGATAACCTTGCTGCTCGAAATATCAAAATACAAACAGAAAAACCTTTTAGCTTGCAAACTGAAATAAGTAAGTTGAAGATAGCCATCCCACTGTCTGAATTGGCTAGGAATGAAGTCTTTAGAGAACAAATCACCAGATCATTACAAATCTCAGAAAACAAAGATTCAGTGAATGTCCTAGATGATCAACCAGAACTTATATTTGGTCCTGAAGTAAGTGGAAAACCGGTAGATGGAGGGGTTCCTCCATTCTATGTGAGTTTAAACATTCATGACAAGATACTTCACAATGCAATTTTTGATTATGGGGCCTCTCATAACTTAAAGCCCAAATCTGTGATGGAAAAATTAGAGCTTGACATAACTAGACCATACAAAGACCTATTCTCATTTGATTCTAGCCAAGTTAGGTGTCAAGGCTTGATCAAAGATCTATGTGTATCCTTGGTACAATATCCTGCTAAAACAATTTTAATGGATATGGTGGTGGCTGATATTCCACCCAAGTATGGAATATTGTTTTCTAGATCCTGGGGTTCCAAGCTTCAGGGATCTTTGCAACTTGACATGTCATATGCCACCATCTCAGTCTTTGGCTAGCCAAAGAGGTTGTATAGGGAAATTTTGATGAAGTATGTGGTCAACAGCCAAGAAAAAACCCAAAACTTTTCTATTTATTCCATGCACTCAGACATGGACTCTTTTATCTTGTACAACACCGAGATTCAAACCCCAACTGATGTTAAAATTGTGGCTTTAAGTCAGGATGAATTCCTAGAAAAAGAATCCACAGTTCAGATCCAAGAAGTCTTGGAGAACAATAAATTAACAGTCACACATGAGGAATCCCATCAGACTGAAAATCCAACTATGCCTGCTGAACAAATTGGAAAAGCTCCTAATACCTGTTCAAATCAAGAAAACCTATGGTATCTAAAGTTTGATGGATCTGTTAATAAGCTAGGAGCAGGGGCAAGGGTCTGGATACACAATATGAAGGATGACTACGCTGAGGGACATGCATATAGATTGAATTTCAGATGCACTAACAACATGGCTGAATATGAAGCCCTCCTCTTAGGGCTCAAAGTGATCAAAAGCCTAGGTGCAACTCGAATATCAATTTTGGGAGATTCTGACCTCATCATTCAACAAATAAAGGGTAACTTCATTACAAATTATCTTAGGCTGAGATCATACATAGCTGCTACAATGGAAATTCTCAACACCTTTCTTGAATCCCAATTGACCAAGACTCCAAGGAATCAAAATGCATGCTCATAATCTAGAAACCTTTGCAAGCACTTGCAAATTTCCATTTAAGCCCAATCACCGACTCACTGCCGAAAACAAACATAGACCTGCTGTACTAGATAATGTCAAAAACTGGCAGGTGTTTGAAAATGACACACAAATCAACAATTTCCTGACTTTGAAAGAGGAGTTCTCAAGCACAAAAATGGACACCAACACAATAGATGAAAGCAATCAAATAGACAAAATTGAAGCACATATCTCTGCTGAAACAACAAACCAAATTCTACATCCTACTAAGTTTACTAAAACAGATTTACAGGAACTTCAAGAAAAAGAAGGTGAGGATGCAATTGGAGTAGAATGTGAAGTCATTGAGTTGAAGGATAATTTTCTACCTACATGCCTCACTCCTTTAGAGGACATTTTTGACTCAAATGACATCTCTAGGAAACCTAAAATGCAGCCATTAAATGCAGAAATTGAGGACTGTAATTTAGGAACTGCAGAAAATCCCAAAATGATAAAATTGTCCAAATCTCTACCTCCTGACCAAAAACTCAAGTATATTGAACTATTCAAAGAGTTTCAAGATGTTTTTGCATGGAGTTATGAGGACTTAAAGTCTTATGATACATCTTTTATCCAACACACCATACCTCTCAAGGATAACCAGAAACCTTTCAAACAAAAACTTAGGAGGGTCAACCCTGTGCTGCTCCCTTTGATTGAGAAAGAAGTTAAGAGAATGTATGAAGCTAGAATTATAGCTCCAATCAGATTTTTAGAATGGGTTTCAAATCTGGTGCCCACAAGAAAGAAGACAGGGGAGATTAGGTTGTGTGTTGATTTGAGAAATCTGAACAAAGTTTCCTTAAAGGATAACTATCCCTTACCCAAAATGGATCACATTCTACAAAGGGTAGTGGGTGCTTCAAGGATATCACCGATAGATGGATTCTCAGGCTTCAATCAAATCCTAATACACCCGGATGATCAAGATAAAAATGCTTTCACAACCCCTTGGGGCACATTCAAATATGTGAAAATGCCTTTTGGACTCAAGAATGAAGGAGCAACTTTTCAAAGAGCCATGGATATTGCTTTTGCTAAAGAGATCCATGAATTTTTAGTCATTTACCTGGATGACCTTACAGATTTTTCCAAATCAGATCAAGAACACCTAGATCATCTCAGACAAGTATTCTTAATTTGCAGAAAATATGGTATATCACTAAATCCAAAGAAATCATTGTTTGGCCTAGAAGAAGGAAAATTATTGGGCCATATCATCTCTAAAGGAGGCATTAGAATTGATCTAGACAGAATACAGGCTATTCTGCAAGTCCCTCACCCTAGAAACATTAAAGAACTACAAGCCTTTTTGGGGAAGATCAACTTTCTAACAAGGTTCATACCAAATCTGGCCGAGCTAATAAGATTGCTGAACAACATGATGAAAAAAGATTCCAAGGTTAAGTGGACAATAGAAGCTAAGCAAGCCTTTGAAGAAATCAAAAAAGCTTTGACTCAAACACCAGTCCTCACAAGCCCCAATTTTGACAAGGAATTTATCATATTCTCATTTGCATCAGAACATACATGTTGTTTTGCTTGAAAAAGATGAACAGGGATGTGAAAGACCCATAGCCTTTTTCAGCAAGGCCCTCAAAGATGCTCCACTCAAATATCAAATAATGGAGAAACAAGCATATGCACTTGTAAAGGCCATTAAGGACTTCAGATTTTACATCATATACTCTCATGTGATTGCTTATGTGCCCAACACTATTGTTAAAGACATCCTAACCCAAGAAGGAATTGAAGGAAAAAGGGGCAAATGGATAGCTACCATACCAGAATATGACATTGAAATCAAACCAACAAAACTGATAAAAGGACAAGGACTAGCTAAAATCATGACTGAAACTAACTTTCAAGCCCTCAACATAAATCAACTGGATAATGAGCAGGAGATGGCGACTCCACAAATCAATCAAGCCTTTTTACAATCACCCTGGTATGCTGACATATCTTTTGTGTTATTAAACCTGCAAGCTCCTCCAGGATTATCCAGAACTAAGAAAAGTTTTTTGAAAATGAAAGCTTCCAAGTTTTGCATTTTAGATCATGCTCTCTTTTGGAAAAATCATGAAGGTGTTTTATTGAATTGTCTAATCAAAGAAGAAACTGACAAAGTACTTGAAGAATTTCATGCAGGGGATTGTGGTGGACACTTGTATTGGAAATCCACTGCTGATAAAATCCTAAGGGCTGGGTTTTATTGGCCCACCTTATTTACTGATGTAAAGAAATATGTAACTTCTTGCCACAAATGCCAAATCTTTGAAGGCAAGAAGAAGTTGCTGCCTCTACCCCTCAAGCCCATTTCCACTGAAAGACCATTTCAACAATGGGGTTTAGACTTCATTGGGGAAATCCACCCGTCTTCCTCTGGCCAGCACAAATGGATTTTGACTGCTACAGACTATTTTACCAAATGGATAGAGGCCATCCCTTGTAGACAAGCCAATGACTCAGTAATCATGCAATTCTTAGAGAGCAACATCTTGTCTAGATTTGGCTGCCCGGAGAAGATTATTACAGACAATGATGCTGCCTTTAGATCTAAGAGAATGATTAATTTCTGTCATAAATACCACATTACCTTGGGCCATTCTACAACCTATTACCCTCAAGGTAATGGCCTAGCTGAATCCTCCAACAAGAGCTTGATCAACATCATTAAGAAAGTCTTGGAGGAGAACAAGAGAAATTGGCATAAAAAGATTGTCAATGCACTATGGGCAGACAGATTGGCCACTAAGAGATCTATTGGGATCAGTCCCTATCAATTGGTTTATGGAATGGAGGAAGTATTCCCTTCTTCTTTGGGAATCCCAGTGATAAAGTTGCTACAAGAGATACAGGCAGAACCTAATGATATTCAGAGAAGGATCAATCAAACTATTCACTTGCAGAAAACAAGAGAGGAGGTCTATCACAGAGCTCAAGTTCTACAAGAAAAGCTTAAAAATATGTTTGATAAAAGAACCAAAGCAGAGGATTTCTTCATTGGGGATAAAGTTTTAAAGTGGGATTCCAGAGGAGAAGATAGGGGAAAACATGGAAAATTTGATTTCTCATGGAAAGGACCATTTATCATTCAGACTGTGCAAGGAAACAACACCTACTTTTTGAAAAGTCTGGATGGCACAGAGGTAGATGATGGACCATTCAATGGTCGAATGCTGATGCATTATTTTGAGCCACTTTGTTAAGGATAGCAGCACTTTAATTGTACATAATAGCGTTTACTTTCTGTAGTTTATTACAACAATAGGATAGGGAATAGGTTACAACAAATTTTGAGGAAAAGGCAAGGAATTGTGCCACCTTTGGGTATTGCATTTTAAGCCTATCAGAAGAAGCTAAAGAAGTAGACTTGGGAGCTATGAAAATGATGAAAAATAATCAAACAGACTACCTAAAAGAGAGCTGCAATTATTGGAATGAGTTCATAAGAAATACAGATATTGCCGAGGAACCATTTTGTAAACAGCAAGGGAGAAATTTCAGAATACAGCAAGAATTGAATATAAGGCCATCTGACCTGTTGTTCTTGACTTTTCACTAGGAAAAGCCATCCCCAAGTGGAGCCACTATTAGCTTCCTATACCAATAGGTTTCATTTTTCATGATTGACAAGAGAAGTGCCAAATATGTTCATCCTTTCCATGCTACAAAGGTTCCATATTTTGTAGAATTTCACTATGTACAGGTGGTTGGCTCTTGCCATATTTGATGAATAGCCAGACAGTCTAATCCTGGCTAGATCATGTTTGAATTTACTTGTCTTAGAATAGAGAATAAAGGTCTGTACAAACAATTCAAGCTTGGAAGACAAGTAGTTAGATAGAGAAGAAGGGTCTCAACAGCTTAATCTGAGCCCTGGAAGAGACAAGGGTAGACTTAGATAGGAGGGAAGCTAAAAGAAAAGAGAAGAATCAGGGTTTGCTAGTTCAAATGCACCTAAGGAAAATGAAGAAAAAATGTTAGGTGTACTAGGCTGGGTAAGCAGTTTTGATGTTGTAGAAGCAGGCTTATGAGCAATTTGGTCCTATTGCAACAGGTTTCATCTCATAAATATCAAAAGGTGCTATGGCAAGGTGGTTGCAAAATAAATGGAGCATGACTAATTTCCCTCCTCATTTTTCCAAAAAACACTTACTAATATCCCCCCAAGGATAATGAGATCTGCTCACTGCCCTTAGTCCACTTCATTTCATGAAAAAAACTAAGTGAAACTGTGTTTTCACCTAGGTAAAACAAGCCACATTTCTTGTGTAAAATGTTTCTATTCCATTTTTCCAAGTTTCCTAGACTTCATAACTTGATATCTTTTCATCCCCCCCATGCCTAAGTTTTTATTCTATAAACTTAGCCTTTATCCATACATGTCCATTCCACATAGTCATATTAACCTACCAACACTATTATATAGCTCCTATGTGAATATTTCCACTCCCTTACTATGTAAAAATACACAAAATCCCTAAATATCTAACACCCCGACCTTTGGCTAACTATAAGTTATATTTTAAATTTTTGTCAGGAGTTATTGGTCCACCCGGGGCCAATAACAACCCTCCACGTGCCCCATCGGGACTTGTTTAGCTTTTGGCTAAATAAATAGCCGAACCCGCATATTATATCCCCAAACCCCATTCAACCAAAGTTCACAATATACCCCGCAAAACATTAGAAAAGGAGAAATATTACAGTGGGTCCCCCAGAGATAAGCCGCCGCCACCTCCATCACCCGCCGACCGTCCGATCATAGTCGACAGATCCAATGGGTGTCAGCGATATCGGAAGCCCTTAAGTGCCGAACGATAGCGTCTGTGGGATGGGCGGTATTTCCGTCGTACTGAGGACGTGTGTCAGCCGCTTGGCGTGTTTGGATCCCCCTCCTCCAATACCACTTCCCTCCGAAGGCAGTGCAGGGAATACCGTTTACCACCCCACCGCCTCCCCACTGATGTCATGCCTACGTCATTTGATGATGTCACCCTCAATACCGCCTGTCTGTCTGCCACGTCACGTCCCTGTCATCTGCTAATGTCAGTGTCGTGTCACCTGCCACGTCACCTGACATGTCATCTTTTGTACCCCGCTACACGACAAAATTGCGTCATGCTGACATCATCAGACAAAAGTGCACCAAAACCCGCCAATGTCAAAAATTTGGTTAAAAATAGGTGAAAATGTTATTTTTACCCATTTTTGTTTGTTTCCTCTATGTGTCCTATGCATGCTGATTTACGTCCGGAATAGCAAATCAACCATACAGTCCGCCACCCAGCAGTTTTTACTCCATAGCTCGGCCCCTCGGCTCGTCTTGTCACCTGCAAATCGACCATTCCACCGTTAAAATAGGTATTTACACCAATTTACTCCTGCACCCTGTTTTGCGTTGGTTTTTGCTGTAAAATTTCCCAAAGAACCTAGAATTTGAAGAAAAAACATTGTGTTACCCACCATACCCTCTGTCTTGTCAAATCTTCACCATTAATTCGCACACTGAGCTAAAATTGAGCTCGTTCGGCCTTGCGAATTCTCCTAGAAACCCTGAAAACTGCCTTTTACCCACAATTGTCACCCATTGTGCCAAAGAAGCCCACAAGTTATGTCTCTCCATCTAATTTCTATCCACGGAGCTAAATACAGGCCAACAAACCAAATTCAAGGTGAAATTCCCGGAGAAAATCCACAGAGCTATTGTTTTGGCTGTTTTATTTACACCGACCCAAAAAATTCCAATTTTAAAAGCAACAGATTTGAGCTATGGAAGGTCCAGTAGCCTTGAATATCACTACTCCCAATGCACCCCACAAGGAATTGGAACATCTACCCTTAGCTGATAAATACTATCTAATTCAAGACTTAGTAGGCTACCAAAACCATCTGCAAGCATTCTGTGAGCTCAGAAACAGTTACCTAAGCCAAAATGATGTTTATGGCATATGGGAATCAAATCTACCCATATACTACCTCCCATCTGTCAATATTTTCCCTGAGATAATTCACCTCTGTTGTGAGAACTATGAGCCAACTCAAAGGGCAGTTAAAACTCCAGCGGGAACTACCCTCTTTCATATAACTCCTGACTCCATAAATCAAATGCTAAACTTCAAGCCAACTCAGCTTCAGTTTCCTCTTACTATGACATTCTTGCCTAATGAAGGTCCCAAACTCTCCAGCTCAGAGATAACCCGCCTTGCCCAAATATTTATGAGAGCAGATCACCAACCTAATGAGCCACCCCCTTTTCACTATGCATCTTTCAATGAAGTGAGTAGATTACTTGTTGATATGATATCTTATGTTCTGCGGTTCAAGACAAGTGAACATATTGATGAAACTATATTGGTTTTAATGTCTATATTTACCCTAGGGCAGCCCCCTGCTATCAAATACAACTATGCCAAATTCATTACCAACAAGATACATGACCAATTGTTGAATCTAGAGAGGGAGGGAGTCTTTAAGTATTCATCCTACATATATCATCTGTTCTTATATTATCAGCCAGATAGTTTCCAATTCCCCATTAGAAAATTGGACTCTAAAGAGGAGAAAAGGTCTGTCATTTTTTGGACTTCAATATTCATGAAGTCCGCAAATCCCCCTACTCTTACTGTGAGTTTATTGATATGTTTGTATACCCAGTCTCTTCTCTCCTGATGAGAACTCCTCCTCCTAGACTGTCATATGATATGCAAAAGATATTACATCTCTTCAAAAACTATAAAATAGATGACTGGTACTTTTACCAGAATCACACTATTATCAAGATATATGGCTGTGAGCTATGCCCTCACAGGCTGCCAAGATATGTGCCAATGAGACTGTTTGCCTTGGAATACTTCAGGCAATTTATCAATTCAGATTTGACTCATTTCCATAGCACAAAGAAAAGGGCTCAGTTGAAACTGAGAGACCAGTTAGGCCCCTATGTCATGAACAAAAAAGAGGGATGGAAGGATGTTGATGAAATATTGGGTCAAACACTCAGACTAAAAAGAAGCTTTTAGTGGGTACCCTATGACCCAAACAACTTTCTCAATGTAAGAAGGACAAAATATAGGCTGGCACCATATGAACATTGCAGCGTCCCTCAAATAGAACGATTTTCCAACCAAGATGAGTGGGTGGAGGGAACACTAGTTGAACAGCTCACTAAGGAAGAGAAAATGGAACAAACTGTGAAAAATCTGGAAAAAACTCTTTACTTAGAATATTTTGGGTAGGTGTCATTTAAAATACCACAACAAACCGGGGAAGGCACATCAACTGCTACAGCTTCACAACAAGCTGCCTAAGAAGGGACTACACCAACAGCAGGGACAACAAAGGGCAAGGAGATAGTAGTTACAGAGCAAGAAACAATGGCAGGCCAACCAACTACCTCAAAAGAACACAGTCAAGGGCAAGCCCCTTCACTACAGTCAGAGGCACCAGAAGTATCAGCACTACAGACTCCTCTTAATGAGGAAAGAAGTAAGAAAAGAGACAGAGAAGAGGCCACACCTGCAAGTGGATCAACAGAATAGCCAGAGGCCAAAAGACAAAGGGTAGATCCTCTACGTGAAGAGGACATTGTTGAAGAAATCACAGAAAGCACAAGAGGAGAGAAGGCCATCAGCCAACAGACATCCACCAACTCTCACAGGCAAGAAATGGAGAGAGAGCATGGTATGGAAGTTTCCTCTTCAAGGTCGCAAAGTAAGAAACGATCTGATATTAAACAATCATTCATGGAGATTAAGGCCCAAAATGAGTAATTGAGAATTCATATTTATGATCAATTTCTCAAAATGACACCCTCCAAACAGCAAAGATTAATGACAACATATGACATTAAGGAGGAGAAAATGATCTTAACTCATTTTAAGCCCAAGGTTCAGCAACCACAGTCTGTAGTTGACTACATAAGGACCAATCTAGAGGTCTTTGCCAAAGATATACACCCAATGGACCAGATAGAATTGCACAAACAAATGGGTGAAATGGTCTATGCTACATTGGCAGACAAGGAAATGTTGGCCTACCAATTGAAGGAGTCATTAAGTAATACATCTGCCCAATTGGATTTGGAAAAGATATCTTCTTTAGCCAAAGACAACAGAATAAAGACCCTAGAAGAGATAATTATTGAGCTGGGACATGATCCCAAGGATGCCAAGGGCATCAAAGCACTGATAAATAAGAAGGAGGAAGATATTGCTGCACTTAGGAAGCAATTGAAGCTACCTGCCACCATGCATCCACAAACAACAGAGCTTGCACAAGAAAATGTAGAAGAAGATGTAATGGATTTTTTAATGAGGATGAATCAAAGGCTAATTCAAATAGAGCAAGAGTTGGAGAAAGCATTGCAAGCCAAGAAGAAAGAGTCGACCTCCCAGCCACCTGAAACAGCTCCAACAGTTATCACTGCTCCCCCCAAAGTCACAACAGCAATTCCTCCCATTGTGCCAACATCAAAAACATATACATCAGCCACAGATGCTTCAACAACAATAACAACAGAGCCAGAGACCAGCATGAGGATGGAAGAAATGAGGAAAGCAGTAAAAGAGCTAGAAGCCCAAATGTCAGAGCTTAAAGAGGCAAAAGAAAAACTGGCCAAACTAAAGGTAAGCTATGACAAATCAAAGATAACAGTGGAAGAGAAAACCAAAGAGGTAAAGGCACTGGAGAACAAGGTAAAATCATTGGAAAAGGATCTCACCTTGCATAAGCCTCTAGCAGACATCAAAATGATTTTGTGGACCAAGATTGGCCAATCTATTACTGACCAATGGCAATCAATTCAAACAGTCCATGAACAAATAAAATTGATAGAAAGGGCCCATGTGGAAATTCAAAGGGCCATGACATCATTGGGAAACATGCCTGAGCAGGCCAACGGACTGATCCATTTTTTGAATACTCATCCTAAAGAACAACTAGCAGCTTTGGAGATCGATGACAAGACAGGCACCATTTTGATAGTGAAAAAGGTGCTAACAATGAGGAATTTTGTACAGACTTTGGAAAGGAAGTGCCAAGAAATGCAGATGGAGATTAATGCCTTCACGGAGAAGTTTACAGTCTTGCAGCAGAAGGGTCTACCCAGTTTACTAACCAACAATCAAAGACTATTAACACATCAACAATATGCTCACAGGGTAAACACATATGTTACAAATTAGATCATAGCATCATCAAGCACTTCAGAAGACACAGGACCTCCCTTCGGACAAAGTTTATATGACAAATTGGAAAATTTGTTTTATATTGAACATGAAATAAATCATCTTTTTGAAGTCAAGCCCAACTTCTACAGGTATATTGAGGCTGATGAAACAATAGTAAAGATACAAAGACATCAGTTGCCAACAGACCAATGGTGGCAGAGCATGCTGGAAATTTTACCAAGGTAATTTGGATTTTTCTTTATATCTACAGTTGGTCAAATAACAAAACACATGGCAGATATAATAAAGATGAAAACAATAGAGGAAGGAGGTCAAGTGAGGACTAGGACGCATTAAAGCGGAATCAAGAACAGGTGAAAGGATCGGGACAGCAACACAGGAATGCAAAAGTAAAGACATAGCTACCAGCCGACTTCCTGAATTAAAAAGTCAAAAATATCTTATCAGTTAAAGCAGCTAGCACAACAACAATTACTCCTACATTTATTTCTACATTTATTCCCTTGTCAGAGTAGGTGAACGAAGTTATTGCTTCATATCTTATCCCCAAGATATTTTGTAACTCTCTTTTCTATAAATGCCTCCCCAAGAAATGTATTCTGGGTTGGTGATTTTCCTCTTTGGACCACGTTGTAGCTCTGACATATTTTTTAATACAAAGGCTGTTGAAGTGCACTACTGCTCGACTGTCTGAATGTGTATTTGAGGTTCTGTGCTCTGCTACAGAATTCTTGTGTCTTTCTATGGATCAATAAGTTGTTCTAAATTGTGTTTTGTGTTTTCTATGTTTGCAAATTTCATATATGTTTCCTAATCTTAGTAACAGGGAAAAAGAATAGCCCAGAACTTGTTTAAATACACTCTGTGTTCAATCCTTGTTGTTATTTATGTTTTCTTTAGAATTAGGATAAACAAGAATTCTTAGATGCTTCTGTTTCCACTGATTCTTTCACTTTGAAAATTGTCAAGGAATTCTTTACTGCTCCTTGATAATATTCATGCACTTTCCCTCTGCCATAATGATGAAGGATCCTTGACTTCCCTTCACCCACTGGCTTACATTCCATCAATTCCTAGATTTTAAAATTGTTCCAAAATTGAATATCTTGCTCTGTAGTATTGCCATTTATCAGAGAAACACACTCAGCAGTCCATCTTCATAGACTCCATTTGCCCAATGGAATAAATTGTTTCAGACTTGCATCCCAGCTCTTGTTTAAAATCACCATCCCAACAAACTTAAAACAAAACCCTGCACATCATAACTAGCATAAAATACTTCAAAAAACAAAGTTAAAATATAAAGAGAGAGCCCTCTCTGGATGCAGTTTGGCTAGAAATTACATCTAAAAGATTGGTTAGTGGTTACCTCGGTCGTATTCCCTTTTCTCACATGTTTTGGGGAACAACCTGAGTGATAACAGAACACATGGCATGTTTGAGAGCTATAAATGCCTATTGCACTTCATCATTCCAGAGGAATGAATTTTTCTTGAGAAGGTGCGTGAGGGGTCTAGCAATGTGACCATAATTGAGGACAAATTTGCGATAGTAGCCAGTGAGACCCAAAAATCCTCTCAATCTATTTAAGGTCTTTGGTTGGGGCCACTCCTATATTGCCTGGATCTTTTTGGGATCCACTCTAACACCCTCACACCCCACAATGTGGCCCAAATACTCAACTTCTTTCATGCCAAAAGAACACTTGGACAATTTGACAAATAATTGATGCTTCCCCGGTAGTTGTAAGAGCAGGTCTACATGCTGAAGATGTTTTTCCCAGGTGAGGCTGTAGATGAGGATGTCATCAAAGAAAACAAGGACAAATTTTCTGAGATATGGTTTGAGCAAGTGATTCATGAGGCTCTAAAAAGTGGATGGGGCATTACAGAGACCAAATGGCATTACCAAGAATTCATAATGGCCTTCATGAGTTCGAAAAGCAGTCTCTGGACCTAGAAATTAGAGAATGCTCTGACAAAACAATGCACTACTTCGGTGACTCTTTGATGGATAAAGTTATGCATACTACCACTATCAATCAAGACTACTAGAGGGCGATATTTAATAAAACCTCTAGTTTTGAGAGTTTGGGGAGAAGAAATGCTTGCCAAAGCATGGAGCGAGATAACTAGTTCTTCTGGTGTAGCTGGGAGCTCATTGTCCTACTGGTTGTCCTCATCGTCCTCCTCTGGTCCCTCAAATGTTGGGGCTTCCTCAGATGAACTGTGATCAGTAGCATCAATTTGAAAGAATTTAGGTTCCTTGCATTTATGCCTCAGGGAGTATTTGCCATCACAGTAGTAACACAATCCTTGCTTTCTTCTTTTCGCCATTTCCACTAGTGACACCTTTTGAACCCTAAGTTTTTGGGTAGTGCTCGGAGCCTAGGTGGTGTGTCCCTTGGCTATGAAATTTAGACGAGTAGACTGGGCCACTAACATGCGTTCTACTTCACGATCCGTCATGCAAGCTGCCAGCCAAGTGACTGGGTGGTGCATCCAGATGTGGGCTTGTATGGCATCTTTAAGACCATTGATAAAACATTCCAAGTAGAATTCATCTGCTAGACCTTCTGTGTGGAAGGCTAATGCTTTAAAGGCTTTAATATATTCTTTCATTGTGCCTGTTTGTCTGAGCTTAGTAAGACGACCCAAAAAGTTAGATTCATGTTCAAAGTAATCATAAAGGGCTTTTGAGAATATATGCCAAGTCATTAGCCTTGCATAACATCATTGATGCCACTGCCACCATTGCCATCTTTCTTGGTCCAAGTAAAGGCTTCCCACACTTAGCTTAGTCTCATCATTTCTGATGTGATTCAATGTGAAATATTGCTCCATTTGTGATAGCCATATGGCCAGATGGGAGCCATCAAATTTATACATGTCTAGCTTGGGTGGTTAAGGATGGGACTGTTAGTGGTTTCCATAGAAGTGAAGAGAATGGCTATATTCACCCTCATGGCTTTCATTAAAAGCATATGCCTCTGATTGTAATTCTGACTTGCCCTTTGTGATTGCGTCATTTAAGGATTGGATCTACTTCGTTAAGTCCTCCAATTTTTTTCATGGGTGTCTATTTCCTCATTCACCATAGCTTGAAATTTGGTTTGTACCATGCACAGATCTGGTGCACTTGTTGTTACCGTGAAAAGAAATTTGGGACCACCCAAAATTTTGACGCTGAAAAGTGAATGGTACCACCTTGCTCAGCTCGTCGACATGATTCTTATGGGCTAAGTCTCCTATAAGCGTCCTAGGAGGGTCTCAGACTCTTTTGTACCACGCCAAGGTATAGGAGCCAGATCTCCCCAAGTGCTATTTGTTGAAAATGCAACAAGATGATGGAGCTTAGTGCAAAGAAGTCGCCTTCACTAAGTGGGCCCGCAGGCTATTTTTGGCGCAAAGTCTATTTTTAGACTATGTCTATTTTTAGACATATGGATCATGGTCTATGAGTTGCAGGATGCTATTTGTGGATATTGGTAAAGTTTATAAAAATAGATGGATCTCTATTTTTAGACATATGGGCGGAGTCTATTTTTAGACTGCCCTAAATATAGAATAGTCGAATATTATTAGCTCTTAATAATATTTGGACTATAAACATTATCTTATTCTCTTGGAGCACTTCAGTTTGAGCTACAGATGTGGCACATGCAGCTGCCAAAAGGAAATACGTGTTTCTTATGGGTTACTTGAGCTATTGCATGAAGGAATTCAGTTAGAACTTCAGTGATTGAGTTCTGTGGAGTTGAATGAGGAGTTGATGGAGTTGTGTTCAGTTTGACTTAGTTGAACTAGTTGTATTTAGTCTAACTGATCAATAGACTAAGTGATGAGTGGTGAGAATTAGTTATTAATTAATTCACTAATTATTAACTCATAAAGAAACTAAAGAATACATCAGTTAACTCAGTGCATGGACAGTTCAGTGGAGACAAGTGTTAGAGGTGAGTGAAAGGGCAAGACAGCTGTCAGTTGTGACTATAGTTGTGCATGTGATTTGCACAATCAGTTGGATTGAGTTGCCAATGAGGATTGCATAGTTTTATACAAGGGAAATACGAGTTTGGTTCAACCATTCTCATCTATTCTCATGCAGGATTGCGCAGTGGAGGTAGGCAAGCAGCAGAGGAGATTTGAACCTGTGATTGATTCAGATCTGATCTAGTTTGTGTGTAGCAGGTGGAGATAGTACTGAGTACTTGCGAGGAGTATTGCACTATGTATTGTTACATGTTCTCAATCAATATAATATACAGATAGTTGAGGGGTTTTCAGCTGTATGCTTTCCTCGATTACATATTGTGTTGATATGTGTGATTGATGCTTCAATGTGCGCATGCTTGATGTTTCTTAATACTGCAAATTGATGATCAACGTAGAGAAGGTTATGTTTTATGCATGTTTTCCGCAATTAGTGTATAATCGGGATAATCTCTATGAATAAGTGTCATATTATTCAAAATTTCTACATGGTATCGGAGCTGGTTGATTTGTAGAAGAGATTTCTACAAGATATCAAAGTGAGGATTGATCATCAGATCTATTATTCAGAAAGTGACTACGTTTTATTTCTTCAGGTAGAGTCTGCAATCGAGCCAGGTAGCCTCTGGATTCATCCTTCTTTTGGAAGGTGAGATATCCGGTGAATGCCCATACAATCGATCTCTATACAAGAAATACTTCGTTCTCACGAATTTTAGATTGGAAGCGGTTGAGTTTTGAGCTGGTGGAATTCGAATTTGCAGTAGTGTTTTCTTGGTGTCAAAGTTGAAATATCTTTCAATGGATTGCGATTGGAGTATGCCCTTGAAGGCAACTCAAACTATATTGCATGGAAGGACAGGATGGAGGCGGTGTTAGATGATAATGGGTTCAAGGAGTTCATAGATGCGGATGTCCCAAAACCTACTGATGCTGCTCAAGTCGGGGATTGGCAAAATAAGACAGCAAAGTGTCGAAGGATTTTGTTGGAGGGTGTGAAGGATCACATAATGTCCAGCCTCCATGGAAAGGCTTCTCCATACTTGATGTGGAAAGCGTTGACAGATCTATTCCAAAGCCAGAGCGACCAGAGGAAGTTGGCGCTCAAGGATAAACTCAGAAACATTAAGTGTGAGAATGGAGACAATATGCCCAAGTATCTCACGAAGTTCACCTAATGCCGAGATGAGCTGGGAAGTGTGGGGGTGACTGTCGATGATTAGGAACTGGTGAGCTTGGCTCTTGGCTCTACTTGGTCTTCCAAAGAGTTGGCATTCCTATCAGGACTCTGTCAATGTTCGGGAGAAATTGCCAGGATGGAAGAGACTTTGGTTAGATCTTGTGCAAGAGGAGATCAGGCAGAAAACCAGGGACAGATCTTCATCAAAGGAATTTGATGAAGAAAATTGCGCTTTGGCTACCAAAGCAAAGAAGGGGAAGAACAAGAAAGCTTCTCATTCTGGTACAAAAGGCAAGAAGCAGGAGAAAGCCATGAAATGTTCACTTGAGAGGGAGCCACACTTGCATGCATATGAGGAGCTATTAGTTCCTAAGGATGAGCTTCAGGATGTGGATCAACCACAAGATGAAGTTCATGGAGTGGATGAGACTACTCATGCAGCGCCAACCATCAGAGGGCGAAAGCGCACTACAGAAACTGAGCGACTGGCTCAAGATGCAGAGAAGGTTGTAGGACCACCTACAACAGAGCGCAGGCAGAGATAGTTACCGGATCGGTACACTGGATACATGGCTCTTGTGAGCAAATGTGTCGTGACTGAGCTGTCCTCTTTCGAGGAAGCTGTGGAGGAACCTGCATGGGTAGATGCCATGGTGGAAGAGTATGATTCGATTGTCAGAAACAGTGCATGGGAGATTGTCCCAAGACTGGAAGGGAAATCAGTGGTGGGTTCGAGATGGATCTACAAAGTGAAGCAGGCAGCTAACGGGAGTGTGGAGAAGTACAATGAAAGATTTTTTGCCCGAGGCTTCTCACAGATAGAGGGGATTGATTATGAGGAGACCTTTGCACCTGTCGCAAGGTATTCTTCCATACAGACAATTCTTGCTCTCTCAGCGTAGATGGGGTGGCACATCCATCAGATGGATGTGAAGACTACATTCCTCAACGAAGTCATTGAGGAGGAGGTGTACATAGAGCAGCCCGAAGGTTTCGAGATCTTCAGCAGTGAGTCGCATGTGTGCAGGCTCAAGAGAGTGTTGTATGGGTTGAAACAAGCAGCTCGTGCTTGGTACACACGGATAGACAATTATTTCACTGGACTTGGATTCTCCAAGAGTGAGGTAGATCCTAACCTATACTAGATTGTGGTGGAGGGTAAGTTGCTGATCATTGTACTTTATGTAGATGATTTGATTTTGACGGGAGAGGAGCTGTTGATACTTTCATGCAAGGAGGATCTTTCTAGAGAGTTTGAGATGAAGGACTTGGGCCTCCTTCATTATTTCCTGGGATTTGAAATTTGGCAGCGCAGTGATGGACTATTTGTTTCTTAGGGTAAGTATTCCGGGGAGATACTGGAGAAGTTCAACATGCAGGGTTGCAAGCCTGTTGATACTCCTCTTCCTGGAGGTTAGAGGAAGGAGGATGCTACTTCAGCGGAGGTAGTGGATGCCACTGTTTATCGACAGTTGGTGGGGTTGCTTATGTATCTGGTCAATACATGAACCAATATATGCTATGACGTTAACCAGCTTTCACAAGCTATGGTTAAGCCAACCAGCTCTTCTGGAAGGCAAGCAAACATGTATTGCATTATCTCAGAGGCACATCAGGATATGGATTGTGGTACAGATAGGAGGATGAGGTGAAGCTATGTGGCTTCACGGAGGCAGATTGGGAAGGGAGCCCAACGAACATAAAGAGCACACCTAGAGGGATCTTCAGTATCGGGTCGACAACAGTTTCTTGGTACAACAAAAAGCAGAGATGCATGGCACTCAATTCAGCAGAGGCCGAGTATATGGCAGCAAGTTTGGCTGCATGCGAGGCTATATGGATGAGGAAGATCCTAGTCAGGTTGTTCGAGTCACACTTGGAGCCTACTATGATTTATTGTGATAACCAGAGTTGCATTAAACTTTCGGCTAATCCAGTATTTCATGATAGATCCAAGCACATCGACATCAGGTACCATCATATTAGAGATTGTGTGCAGCGGAGAATCATGTTACTTTCATACATTCCCACGGAGGATCAGGATGTTGATATCTTGATGAAGACACTCGCTAGGAGAAAATTTGAATACCATAGAGGTAGGATAGGGGTTGCAGATAATCCATATCTTGTTGAGAGGGAGTGTTGAAAATGTAACAAGATGATGGAGCTTACTGAAAAGAAGTCGCCTTCACTAAGTGGGCCCGCATGCTATTTTTGGCGCAAAGTCTATTTTTAGACATACGGATCATGGTCTCTGAGTTGTAGGATGCTATTTATGGATGATTGGTCATGTTGGTAAAAATAGATGGACCTCTATTTTTAGACATATGGGCGGAGTCTATTTTTAGACTGCTAGTCAAAAAATATAACAATCGAATATTATTAGCTCTTAATAATATTTGGACTATAAAAATTATCTTATCCTCTTGCAGCACTTCAGTTCGAGCTATGGATGTGTTACATGCAACTGCAAGAAGGAAATACACATTTCCTATGGGTTAGTTGAGCTATTGCATGATGGACTTCAGTTAGAACTTAAGTGATTGAGTTTGGTGGAGATGATTGACGAGTTGATGGAGTTGTGTTCAGTTTGACTTAGTTGAACTAGTTGTATTTAGTCTAATTGACAAATACACTAGTGATGAGTGGTGTGAATTAATTATTAACTCATAAATCAACTAATGAATACATCAGTTAACTCAGTGCATGGACAGTTCAGTGGAGACAAGTGTTAGAGGTGGGTGAAAGGGTGAGACTACTATCAGTTGTGACTATAACTGTGCATGAGATTTGCATAATCATTGATTGAGATTGCCAATGAGGATTGTGCAGTACAAGCCAAGGGGATTTGAACTTGGATCTCATCTATTCTTAACTTGGATTGCGCAGTAGAGGTAGGAAAACAGTGGAGGAGATTTGAATCCGTGACTTGTTCAGATCTGAGCTAGTTTGTGCGTAGCATGTGGAGATAGTACTGAGTACTTGTGAGGAGTATTGTACTATGTATTGTTACATATTCTCTATCATTATAATATATAGATAGTTGGCGGCTTTCACCTGTATTCTTTCCCCATTACATACTGTGTTGATATGTGTGATTGATGTTTCAATGTGCGCATGCGATTGTTTTTTTAACTCTGTAAATTGATGATCAATGGTAGAGGAGGTTATGTATTATGCATGCATTCCACAAATAGTGTATAATCAGGATAATCTCTGTGAATAAGTGTTATATTATTCAAATTTCTACATCTGGTTTGCATGATTGTTTGCTTGTTGACTTGGTTTCTTTGCTTGCTTGTTGTTGTTTTCACTTTGTTTCCTTTGCTTACTATTTTTGTTTACTTTTGTTTTTTTTGCTTGGTATATTACTATTTTTTGTTTCTAGAAATAAGTGCTACCAATTACTACGTTTTGGCTTTTGAATAGAGTATGTCGCTGGAATTTGAAGAGACTTGTGACATTGCAACACTTGGCTAGTCTTGTGGCCATCTTCTCTGTGCTTGGTTATAACCTTTGACCGACGAAGTCTTGATGGAAAATACGAACAGTCTGTAAGGGAATTTTTGGTCCAACCATGAACCTGTGTCCACACTGGGAAGCCCCATGCCTATACTCAGCCTTCTGCTCTATGTGTTCAAGCTCATCCAACTAGTAGAAATGAAGAAGGGGAAATATATATGAGAAAACCTATGTTAGAGGTCTTACATGCTTCTCTGAAGGAACAACCTCTTCTGTTCTCAATAAGTCAGGATCCCTCTTCTGCCCCAAAAATAAATAAGTCCCTATGCACAATCCTCTTGAAAAATACAAAGGTGAAAGAAGAGAAAGGCTTTGTGCATAGAGAGGTGAAGCATACAACTCCACAGGGGCACTGTCCAGGCTCGTTGGCAGTGGAGAAATGTGTGTGTTCCTGCGTGACTCTGCCGTGGTATTGTCTAGGCCTGCTTGTAGCGGAGAAACTCCAGAGATGAAAAATTATACTCTGAAAATCTTCAACTCGCGTGCTAAACTACCCTTCCCGAATTCGAATGATTGAGATCAAGCTGAAATTTTGATTGTGTTTGACTGAGTTGTGAAAGAGTGGACCATCTATGTCCATGGAGTAAGTGGGGAAGTCAAACTAACCCACACAATGATTCAATACTCCTCGAAAGACCAAGGCCCTATTCTAGGAATGAACTGAAACATAGAAGCTCGAGTTCTACCAATGTGTCACTAAGTGTTGTAGCGGCTACAATCACCCTAAAAAATTTTGGCCTGCACCCAATTTCGGAGCCTCCCTTGAGGGTTTCACTTGATGACTGCACACTCTCAGGTTCACTCTGTGAGCTCGTGCGAATCCTTGCATTCTCCTTGCTTGTTCATTTCATTCAAGTTTCTGCATGCTGGTGTCTAAGTCATGCTTGTGACCATGTTCTGGTTATGCTCAAAGTCTTCACTTTGTATGTCCTTGTTGTGTTCGCTATGAAAGCATATGTCACACTCACATACAGAGTAACATTCATTGTCATGCAAGCATCATCTTGATCAATGAATGGTCAATTACGAGTGCCACACTTATCACTTGCACCATCGGTCAGTCATGTTGAACATGTGTGTTTGGATGGTTTGATTCGTTTCACCATCGAGTCATGAGAGTGTGTGTTTGCATGATCACCTATGCATCTTTTTATCGTTCACACACTTAGTCATTTTTATTGAAGTTTTGATGACCAAACTATCCTCTGATAGTCGGACCATCACCTCGCCATCGACTCAATCGTCTGTCAACCAGAACAATGCAGAAGCATCAAGAAAGTATTTTCAAGTTGCAATTCCCACAAGCAATTCAATCCATTTTCATATCGACCACCCAAACTTTCGGACATGACAGTCAACCCGGGATTGACTCCAGTAAAAAATTACACAGAGGCACTAAACTTACTTGCCCAACCGACTGAGGAAATTGTGTAGCTAGGTCAGACATACACCAGCTTCTATTCCCTGTCTCCCTCAGAAAATTACGAAGTTTTCCCAGTAAGTCATCCAAGTAGTCGACTGATCGCTCATCCAAGAAATTGTGCAGCTTTCATGAGCAGGCCTTTTGCTGCCCAACAATCCGTTCAGCTTAGAAATTAAACAAATATGTTTAACATTCCAACCTCCCAGCCTTAGTGCAATTTCCTCTGCCAACATCTCCTAGCAGTAGATTGCCAGTTCCCTCCAGGAATTGAACAGTTTCTGCTGCCAGTGACCCAACAACCAACTACCAGTTCCCTTTGGGAATTATGTAGTTTTGGCTGCCAGTGACCCTACCAGCCAACTCCAAGTTCCCTATGGGAATTGCACAATTTTGGCTGCCAGTGACCCCAACAGCCAACTGCCAGTTCCCTCTGGGAATTGCGCAGTTTTGGCTGCCAGGCTCCTAGGTAGTTCCTCCCAAAAGATGTGCCATCTTTGCCTACTAACCCTCCTTACAGCCCGACCTGTTCCTCTAGAAAATTGCACAAATTTGGCCTTCTAGCCCTTGCTTCCTGCTCGTTCCGGAAACTGTGCAGACCCTGCCTACCTTGCCTTCCTACAACCCAGTGTGTCCCTCCCAAAATTTGCGCAATTTTGCCTTCTAGCCGAGCCAGATCTCGCAGACAGTCACTATCAAATTGGATTGCCCATATTCATCACTTAGTGACTCTTGCATAGTTTTCATCAACAGTTCACAGAGCCATCATCCTGCTTCATGACCTTGCTAGCTCTCCCGGTCACCTGCATCCAAAATGATCATGTGTCATGGTAGACTAGGAGTTTTTGGATTTGATGTCATCTCATCATGAGTGACTACAGGTATAGGTACACCAACAAACATGCCAAGACGAAGAATGGTATGAATGAAGGGAGCACATGCAGAAAGACAGGTTCACTAATGGATGAATGAATGATGCATATGAAGAGATGTTCTCGCGAATGGATGATCATGCAAAGATATGTTCATGGACGGACGGATGAGCAAACATGCAAGATGTGCTCATGAACAGACGAACATACAAACATGCACCTTTCATGAACAAATGAGCCTGTTAAGACTTCCACCATGCAAGTAAGGAGAAACATGCCTAAGCATCATCAAGGGAACCAAAGACCATTGAAGACTTTGCCCACTTTGCCATGTGGAGGTGAAGTTGTGGTACACCATGAAGATATCCATCACCCAACAACACTATAGCTCGACATGCACTCCAACAGCAGCACGAATGTACAAACACTGTCATGTCGAGTCATGTCACTGACATCTCCACTATGGGCTATGTTGTCAATCAATGTAATGTAACGTGGAAGTCCAAGATACCCACTTGTTGTACAAAGAATCATGTAAAGTGGAAAAGTCATGGAAGTCAAACAATCATGAGGGTAGTCAAACAACCACAAGGGTCAGTTTTCACCCTTGGCTATAAATACCCCCTTATTTGTACATGCAAAGGACTTTTCACCTCAATTCCTCCCGCATAGCCAAGAGAGTCTGTAATATTTCCTTTGAGGAGTAAGTAGTGGCTCCAACGCCTCTCACATGGGGTTAGTGATGATGGTGTAATGATGTGCCTTGGAACTTTCGCTTAATTCAGAAGCCTACTACCAGGCCAACACTTTTTCACACATGTATTGTAATTGTTGTAAGACTAATATTTAACACTTATGATGCATGTTGCTTTAACCTGTGTTCTACATTTGAACTATATCACTTGTTGTAATGCATAATATGTTAATTGGAATGTGTTGTATATGTTGTTAATGCTGTCTTTCCCGTGTAGACTACTCTCCCGGATATCAGACATACCTTTCACATTGAACTTGCTGTAAACTACTGTTGCATTCATGTGGACTAATCCGTTGAGTGTTATACGTGTTATCTTCCCTTGTGTGTTGTGAATTCCGCATCCGTGTGGACTACTCTGCTGGAAGCTATGTATGCCTTGATGTGTTGTGTGTTCCTAGCAGTGTTGGGACTGCTCCCAATCGACCTGGAACTCACTCTCACCCTCTCCCTTGATAGTGAAAGAACCATTGACATAAGTGACACTTACACTCTCCAGGCACGTGAACCTCACTTCTCGAAGACAAAGAAAACCACTCTCCTGTGCTAACATGCAATATTTGAGGCAAATGCTTAAGAAAATGGAAACGGGCCATCGTAAATGATGGGACTCCCACACCAAATAGTGTGAGGTCTAGTTGGGACTTCATACCTGGGCCCTGATGTTGGTAGATCCAACACTGTCAACACATTGACAACATAGTGATAGGGTGCAACAATATGATATGATGGGACAACATAGTAATAGGGTACAACAACATGAATGAAAGAATGAAGGATGCAACATGTGTATAATGGGTGCAACATAGTGCACAATGATGGGGAAAATAGTAAATAGGTGCAACATAGTGCACAGTGATAGTGGTGCACCACAATGATGCATAGCGCAGCATGATGACGAAGAGCAACATGTTCGGTACAACATGATGAGGTACAACTCAGTGATGGTGCAACATGGTGCAACACAATGATGATGGACATGGTATGATGGTGCAGCATTGTGCAACACAATTATAAGTACAACAAGGTGATGGAATCACCTGTGTTCAGATCAACTACCTCATGTGTCATCTTCTTAGAGAAGAACTCTACTCTTATTATGACAAGTTAAAATGTTGACTTCTGATGTATACATACTATCTCTCTCTTTGCTGAACTATTGAAGAACATATAAGAAGAATTGATCAAGGGTTTCCCCACATTGGGGTTTGTCCCTAGCTGGCGCCACATCTTGTCTCCTTTTGTCTTGGCTTGTATTCTGTGATTTATGTTTATGTTCTATCTGCATTTTACTATCATGCTAAATGTGATTGCTAATCTGGAATTGATATTGAGCTAATATGGAAAATTGAAGTAAATTTGCTATCAACATAGAACATACTTAAACTTAACATGTCTGCTATAGGTTGGTGTGTGCAAAGTAATAGAGGGGTGACATGGATATGTTTGCAAAACCACTAGGAGATGTTTCTCCATAGTCTTGGCCTTGAGAATACTACCATACAAAGGAGTACATGAAATATGACAAGAAGTGTACAAACAAATAGATCCCCCAACAATGTAAGCAAATCAGTCATCCATGTATAAGTTTCCCTATCTAGGGTTTGAGTTTGGTACTCAAGATTCACGCAGGTTGATGGTGGGTGTTGGATTTGATGTAGAGAATCATTGCTTCAACCAAGAGACCTTGTGCTCTATAATAGATCTAAATCTTGCACATAATCAACACTAAACAAAGCACACAAATGGTCTTCTGTGGAGGACCTTCAACTCAAACAAATCAACATGAACAATAAATTATAAATACAGATTTAATGGAAGAGAATTTCTACTTTTATTAGCCATGAAATGAAATAGATACAAATCATGTATACCATCACATATGGATCTTCTCCTCCAGACTCCCGTAGTGTGTAACTGGAACCAAAATAACTCATAATCTCTCACAAAATCACAATAGCATAATGACTCTCCAACTCTCCAAAACTCCAAATATCGCTTGACCCTCAAGGATATACCAACCAGTAAAGACCTAGAGGGCTTCCAAGGAGGAAAAATGCAGATGCTTAGGGGAAAGAGAAGTTAGGAAGAGTTTCTAATAATGCACCCAAGCCAAATCAAAGAGGTAAGATATCATGTAGATTTGAATTGATCTCCTAGGGAAAGTAAGCATCTAAAACATTAGTTAGGGTCATAGGGACTGAACTAAGAAACTTCAACTCTAGTCGCTATGTAAAAGGGTGCTCCATGCGACTAGAAGGATATAATTGATTTATCATACACTAGGTCCTAGCGGCCGTGGACAAAACTAGGTCAAAATATAGGTCAAATATCAAGCAAGTGGTCAACATAAATGGATCCACGAGGACTGAATCTAGGGAGACAAATAGGTTGGTAACATATTCCCCCTAATGCATGAGGTCAAAAGAGTAACTAATGGATGAAATGCATTAAAATAAAACTTAGAGGTCAAAATGGGAGGAAGGAGACAAAGAAAAGGATCCAGATTGGAAGAGGCAAAAGGCTGAAGTCTCATATGTGCTAATAACATCCCTGAGGAAGGCATACCCATGCTCAGTCATAAAGATAAACTAAATATGGCCACCAAAATCATACACTACAGATCCATGAAATGCCAGGACATGGCTAAGAATGATACACAATGGATCCATGTGACTCATCAAATAGATCATAGCCACAACTAAATAGAGTATGGGTATATGCCACAATATACATTAGTATAACTATGGACACATGACATACAAGAGGTGTCCCAGAGTAGTCCTCAGTACATAATGAATACATAACTTCAATGAAACCTAGGAAGGGTACTATATGAGAGAGATGCCACTAACCTAGGGTATTTGACATAACCTTGATGGTACAAATCCACAACATGCGAATAGATGTGTTGATTTGGATCATGGTAGAAATCACCTTATTACTGGTCAACAAGGTGTATCGTTAATAGATGTGAGGTAACCCACCAATGATGAAAATGGACCCTCAAGTGTCTAGTATAATTCACTAAGCATGAATAGATGAGATGACATCAAACACTCTCAGACTCGACAAATTAAGGGTCAGTGATGCAAACCCACTGTCGATTCCGAGGAAACGTACCACTAAGGTATGCAAGCTCCAAGGTACCACTAGTTCTTAGATCAAGCTCCTAGATAATGAGTTGAAGTCAACAGGAGAAGATACATCGAAGGAGGGCCTTGATGGATCCCCCATCAAAAAACATGAAATATACCAAGGTGAGGTAGTGAATGAATGAACACATGAAGTGATGAAGTACAACTGACACAGGGATGGTTGAATCAAAAAGTTCAAAAAGAAACTGTAGATGGCTAACACAGGCCGAGACTTCCCTTGAACACACGATGACAAAAAATAAAAGTGGCTTTGAAGCATGACTAATAAGCACCATATGGTATTGTGAAACAACACGAGGCATTGAAGCACACTCCATAATGTCTGAAAGAGTAACAAGTTGGAGGAGTAGACATAATCATATGTATGGTACAACTCCTAGGCAAGATAAAACTCAACTGTAAGATAATGATTCAAACTAGTGCCATGTTCAAGGGTGATGCAACTAACACTACCATTTTGATGACTAACAGAAATAAAGGTTCCCCTACCATTTTATCCTTTTTAAGTCTCATTCATAGTTTAATGAGAATGAAAGAGAAGACACGTATGCTCAACATGTTCCTTTTTCATTAAATTCAATGAGGCCAAAAAAGAGAAAAATACACTCATACCTTCTCATGGTTTAACAAGCTTTGAGAATGGAAAATATATCACTTTCCAACTTTCAATTTACATAATGAGTAGGAAAAGACGAAAATAACTCGACATTTTTGTTTAGATTTTATGAGAATGAAAATATAGCTAAAGAAGCTCGATATTTTCATAAGTTTAACAAGGCATGAAAGGAAGGCCAAAATGAACTTAACATTTTCATTGATTAACGAGGATGAAAACTGTTGAGATTGCAACAAGATGATGGAGCTTAGTGGAAAGAGTCGCCTTCACTAAGTGGGCCCACAGGCTATTTTTGGCGCAAGTCTATTTTTAGACTATGTCTATTTTTAGACATATGGATCATGTCTATGGATTGCAGGTTGTTGTTTATGGATGATTGATCAAGTTGGAAAAATAGATGGACTTCTATTTTT
>APFE030614659.1:5544-46287 GCA_000404065.3 Pinus taeda
AACAGATCCTCCATCTTGAGCTTCCACAACTCAAAACTCTGACCATTGAACTTCTCAATCTCTATCTTTTCGCTGCTCGCCATCTTCTTTCACCACTAGAATCGATCTCGTAGATCTCCCACTGAATAGGGTCTACCACAGGCCCGAACGAAACCCCTCAGCAACAAAGGCGTCCCCTTGAAGCCAAAACAACTTTGATAACAAATGTAGGTTTTAACCCCGTACAGAAATTACCTGCATACGAATTCTAAATCACAGAAAAATAAACAATGCGAGAGCATAACACATAAAACACATATACACAGAGATTTCCCACTGGATCCGAAAACCAGGACTACCAGCTTGATTTTTCATTATGTTCCTTTCAATGTTACAATACATATTTATACATGTCGAAGCATCCAATACCATGGACTGAAAACCATCGCGCCCAAAACCATGGACCGTAAACCATAGGTAGGTTCGCCCAACCTAATATAGGGTCCAAAAAAAAATTTCCCGGGGCGCTACCCTAGACCCCGTAGAGGGGGGCTACCCGCCCCACTCAAACCCCCCGGACAAGGGGGGCTCCGCCCCCCCTCTAACCCCCCGGTTCACTACATAGGTTAGTCGTGGAAAGCATATAACACAACCCAACACTTTGTTTATGCATGACAACATCCTCAACATGTCCTCAAGAATCTTATTGGCCCTCTTTGTTTGTCCATCTGTCTATGGATGATAGCTATATTGATAGCCAACTTTTTCCCCAAACCTACAAACATCTCCTTCCAAAACCTAGAAGTGAACTTGGCATCTATGTTTGATATGATATTCTTGAGAACACCATGTAACTTCACTATCGCCCTTATGAAGATCTGAGCTGCCTCACTGGCTGAATTCGTAGACTTAACTGCAATTAAGTGAGCTACCTTACTTAACCTGTCAACCACAACCATGATGGAATCGTACCGCTTTGATGTCCTCGACAAACCTATAATGAATTCCATGGAAATGACCTCCCATTTCCACTTTAGAATCAAAATCGACTATAGTAAACCAGTTGGATGCTTACACTCTGCTTTTACCTGCTGACAGTCTAAACATCTAATAATAAACTCAACCACCTCTTTCTTCAAGTTTGGACAATGATAAACCTTCTTAACAACTGTCAATGTCTTATGATATCCTCGATGACTTGAACACATGTTAACATAAAACTCCTTCAAGGTAAGCTTATTGAGCTCACTATCATATGGTACATACATAATGTTCTTGAATCTGACCAAGCCATTTGTTGTGATATGTTATTCCTCATCCCTATCACATTCACCCTGCTTTTGTAACCTATGCCTCAACTGCTAACACATGACATCATGTTGTCCTGCCTGCAAGATCTGCTTCTGCAAGTCTGTCCCATAATAACTCACCACTACAATATGATTCACCTGCACTCTCCTATTGAGAGCATCTGCATCCATGTTCTCCTTTCCCTTAATATCCCTGATCTTGAAGTCAAAATCACTAAGAGTAGCCAACCACCAAGCTTAATCGAAATTCAGGTTAGGTTGATCAAATAAGTACCTGAGTCCATTGTGATCACCCATCAAGATGAACCTCCTGCCAAGATGATAATGTCTCCCGCATCTTCAATGCATGAATGATAGTTTCCAAATCAACATCATGAGTCACATAGTTATGTTGATTCTCGTTCAACTTCCTTGACTCATAGCATACCACCTATACTTCCTATAAAAGGAACCCCACCAAGTCCTTTCTTGCAAGCATATATACATACCACAAACGCTTTATTTGGATCTGTAATCTTCAAAACCAGTGCATTTGTAAGCAAATGCTTCAACTCCTAAAAACTAGTTGCACGCTCCTTAGTTGTAACAACCCCGAGTTAAAATTTCATGTAATAAAGTTAATAAAGACAAAATAAGACCATGGTCATGGGACTCGTACTCCAAGTTGAATGTTGGGAAAAAACATCCTAGTGGATCGAGAAATTTCAACATGAATCATTCCAGGTAACAGGTTGCATGTGTGATTTCCTAGCTGGTTTGTGCATGCATGGTATATGCATGTGTGTATTTGGTTCACTTGCTGGTATTGACATGGGTTTTTCCTAGTTTGACAATGGTTTTAGCCTTGCCTTACCATTTCCGGATAGCCATGGTATGATTGGGATTCTTTCATGGTTGAGCTTTAGATTATCGAAAGGTTTTGTATCTGAGTCAGGTGGTCTCAGGAAAATCCCAAGGGTTGGGGGTGGAGATTGTTTTCTCCAGGAAGCCCTCAATAGGTGGGTGGAGACAGGAAAATTCCTCAGGGGATGGTGAAGGAATTCTGAAGCATCCAAGCTTGGTTTGGTTTTGTGATCTCAGGACCGGTTTAGGTGAGAACACGGTAGCAAGAGGGTGGAGGTGGTTTAACTTGTGGATTCTCTTGGTTGTTTATTTATTAGTTTATCCCATGAGATCCCACATTCATGCTTGTAATATGGCATGGGGGTGATTGGCTAAAAGAAAGATTTGTTCTAGCTCAATCTATGGTTGGGTGGTATGTGGAAGTCCCTGACTTGATTGGCTTTTACATATGTTAATAAGTGTTAATTTCCTCTTGTATTTTATGAGTAAATGTACTTGCTATGATGTGGTTTTGATGGTTGTTCTATCATTGTTATTATCTTGGTTATAGATTGGTTATAAGAATGGTTTTATGACAGATTCTAGTTAAGGCTCTTATCATGTTTTTATTGGTAAATGAATGGTTATTGAATGCATGACCTAATAGAGGTTATTCCAGCTATTGTGAGAGGGAATTATACCTTGTTGGCGATTCTCATATCAATTTCATATCTCTATGTTATTGGTAAATGAATGGTTATTGAATGCATGACCTAATAGAGGTTATTCCAGCTATTGTGAGAGGGAACTATACCTTGTTGGCGATTCTCATATCAATTTCATATCTCTATGTTCATATATGTATTCATGACTTGTATATTTCATGTTCACCATGTATTTGGTTAGGTCAAGTATTTTCCTAAGCTTTTTGTTAATATCTTTGTCCTAGTGTCATTCATCATTCTAGAAAGTTTTAGCAAGTTCTAGGCAGAGGTCAGGATCCTAGCCCTGAAAAAGTGGCTCAACTTCTAGGGTCGCATGCACAAAAATGGGAATTCTAAACTGAAGTTGCTATGGGTTAGGGTTATCCATGCGATTGGAGGGTTATAGTTGTTGGCTTGCCTTGCTATGCAAGTGACTGTGAATCCATATCACTAAAAAGGTAAGTTAACTCAAGGTTATGGCACCTGGAGTGGTTGTTTGGCTCTTGGGGGTCATGTAGCTCCTAAGGTAGGTCAATAAAGTTTCAGTTTGTCGATTCCACTTCCTTAACTATACTTAGCAGGTTGAGTCATGTCATAGTAGCCCTCAACTCATGTTTACCCCGGAAGGGCAGTGAAAGTGGGTAAATGTGGGAGGTGGCATTACATATTGGTATCATAGCATGGTTCAAACACTTGGACTGGATGGGCTAGATGCATGTTGTGATGTATGCATTTTCATGGTTATGGTTATGGATGAATAGTAGGTTAGACATACATCGTGGTGATCATTATGTAGTTTATGTCATCGTGAAGTTGTTGGTATGTTATGAGGCTAATCGGTTGGTTGAGATAGAGCATGAGATGTAGATCATCATAGCAAGGTTGCAGCACTGGACCTCGGGGTAAGAGCAGATCGTCATACAGGTGTGTATGTTGGGCATGCAGGTATGTTGGTTAATGGTTTTCATATACATTATGGTCACGTATATGCCTATCATTTTATTGTTGTTACAGTTACATGCATGATAGATGCTAGTTGAGAAGTGTGGTCATATGTGCACGTGTCGGTTAGTCATGCATGGTAGTAAATTGTTGTTATATGCATTGTGGTCATATGCATGATGATTATGGTCATTGCATTTAAGATCTTGATGTTATATGTATCGTGCTAATCTAGATTTACCTGTGCATATGGTTATGGCTATGATATTCAGGCATTAGTTAATATATTTGTGATATTGTGTTGTACCAATTTGGACTGACTTGTGCAGATGTGATACCCTCCACTAAGATACATTGAGGTATGAGTTTGATTATGTCATCTATTTATCTAACCTGGTATGTTTTCAAATTGTTTGATTGCTTGATTAAGTGAATGATATGAGCCTGTGTCTATAAGATTGCAAGAAGGGATGCTCTTGTTGTAAGATGGCAGTATGATGTAGGGGTTGAATGGCAAAGACACTGCCATGAAATATTGAAGAAGGCTCAGGTTGATATTTCCCTTTGAAGCATTGGGAAACCATGGGGATTGATTCATGGTGTTTGTTTGTGCTTGATTATGGTTTTGAATGTGTCTATTACATGGACATACCACTTTGTTTTTGGTGTCGTATTGTTATTGGTTTTCATGGTTTTTTTGTCTTGCTTCTTGTTCTTGTGTTTTATGTTTTGAGGGTCTTTGGCATTGGTTAGGGAAGGAGGAAAGTTAATGGAGATCGGGGAGAGCTAAATGAAACCCAAAAGGTAATGTAAGGCCCAGACAAAGCTCAGTGCATGAGTAAAGGGCAGTTGAAGGTAAGAATATGATAGCAAGTTGGATTGGTTGGGTCCATTGGGGTAAATGGACAATGACAGGATAATCATGAGAAAGGTAATAGGAAAGGTAAATTAAATGAATTTAAGGCATTAGATGCCTTGGCTATGATGGGAATTGTTGTTCTTAATGTTGTGCATGTTGTGAACAGATAAATGGAGTTATCTTAACCTAGATATTATGATATCTGGTAATTATGTTGTGATCATGATTGTCTTATGCTAATGTTTATATGTATACATGTATGTATGTGTATCAGTGTCTGATAGGGTTGTCAAATATCATGATATTTTTATGTTAATGTTCATATGTATATATGTATGTATGTGTGTCATTGTTTGATAGGGTCGTAAGGGATCATTCTTGTAGAGGAATGATTGCTTATGCAGGTGAATGGCATGAAGAGGTTATTGGTTTCATGAGGAATCAAATGACAAGAGTACCCCTGGCAAATCTATGAGGTTAGTATCATGTGGATATGAGTTGATATTATTTGCTTATGCCTATGTTTATGTTATAACAAGTAATGTTAAGGGATATATCAGTGGAATAAAAGTAGTGCAATCTGCAACATGATGGGATAAGCATGGATAGTGGAGAGACACCATAAGTAAGGTTGCTTGGTAGAGACAATGTGATCTCCAAATGTACAATATTGGTGTTGTGTACATGTTGTATATGTAGTGTTGTGTACATGTTATATATGTGGTATTTTGTACATATGGTGCTATGTACATCTTGTATATGTGGTGTTGTTTGCATGCTGTAAATGTGGTGTCATGTGCATGTGGTGATGTGTACATGTGGTAAATGTGGTGTTGTGTACATGTTGTATAGGAGGTATTGTGTAGGTGGTGTTCTGTACATGTCGTTCAGGTGGGGCTATGTACATGAGGTGTTATGTGCATGTTGTGCATGTAGTGTTATGTACATATTGTACTGTATTATGGCAATTTCTAGTCGTTGTATCATGACATGTGTATTTTCTAGTCGTTGTATCGTGACATGTGTATTCATGGTATTTATGATGTGTACGTATATGTGTTTATGTTGTACACCGGGTGTAGGTGTATGTGTCATGTTATACACCAGGCGTAGGTGTATGTGTCGTATTGTACACCGGGTGTAGGTGTATGTTTCACGTTGTACCCTGGGTGTAGGTGTATGTGTGGTGTTGTACACCGAGTGTTGGTGCATGTGTTGTGTTTTACACCGAATGTAGTTGTATGTGTTGTGTTGTACACTATGTATATGTGTTGTACAGTGTGATGGGATATGTAGGTATGGGAGTGTTTGGGCCCTTATTGTTGATATTGAGGGTTGAGGTAGTTTAGTCTCTGGATGCCCTTGTTGTTGATATTGAGGGTTGAGGTGGTTTAGTCTCAGGATACCCTTGTTGCTATTGAGGGTTGAAGTGGTTTAGTCTCTGGATGCTCTTATTGTTGATATTGAGGGTTGAGGTGGTTTAGTCTTGAGATACCCTTGTTTCTATTGAGGGTTGAGGCGGTTTAGTCTTTGGATGCCCTTGTTGTTGATATTGAGGGTTGACGTGGTGTAGTCTCGAGATACCCTTGTTTCTATTGAGGGTTGGGGCGGTTTAGTCTCAGGATACCCTTGTTGCTGTTGAGGGTTGAGGTGGTTTAGCCTTGGGATACCCTTGTTGTTGATATTGAGGGAGGAGGCAGTTTAGTCTTTGGATTCCCTTGTTGCTTGAAGAGAAGAGAAGGCACTGGGTGCTTGCCGGCTTTGGCATCCGACTCAGTGTGTGTGCGAAAAGGATAAAGAACAAAGGTAAAAGCAAATAATCAATTGAAAGTTGAATATTTTATTTTAGTTTAATTATGTGTGTGATCTATGATTTTAGTTTATGATGGTTACGTGTGATTTATGATGGATGCGTTTTGAGCTAACTGGATGTGATATGTTAATACATGATGATTTGATCAAAGAGCTAGTTTGACTTGTTGTGACAGAAAGTAAACAAAATTGTAGGTGTACCTTATTGACAGGCCACCAATGAGTTGTGATTTAAATTCCTTTTTTAGTCTAATGGCAATTATGTGTTTGGTACAGGAAGGCAAGGAAGTGCTTGGTTGGGTGGTTGAAATTGACTCCAATAATTAACAGCAACAAAAGGAATTGGAATAGGCAACAGTATGCTAGTAAAGCACTTCAGGAGCAGGGCCATTGTGGGACACTAATACCCAATAATGTCCAGTGATTTCCATGAGCATGTTATGACCTGATGCTTTTGAGGCAGAGATATGCCTTGGTTTTTGGACCTTTCGATGCGATGAAACCTTGCCAAGGGATGGATCGCCTAGGAAAGGGGATGTTGGGGAACTTGCAAGGTGAGTGACTACAAGGAATGGGTTGACCGGATTTCCTAAGGGAATGTGCAGCAGAGAAAGGAAGGTCAGGGATGGATTTGTTTTGGTCATTAGCATTGCCAGATGGAATCATAAACACATTGTGGGTGTGCCCTGGAACAATGGATTGGTAACTATACAATAAGAGAAAAAGTAGCACAATATTGTAGCGCTGGACATTAGATGCAGGTTTGACTTCGGCAATGGATTCTAGACTTTCTGGGGAGGAGGTGACTCCTAGTATTACCTTAAGGATGGAGGTGTGAGCTTAAAGACTCCCTTGTTGCATATGCAAGCATCATGTCCTTTTATTTGTTGGTTAAAGCAAATGTGCATATGTATGTATGTGTATATTATTGTAAATATTGTATCGAGCTAGATTTAGAAAGCTCCATAGACAGTATGATTATTTGTTGGTTGAAGCAAATGTGGACAAGTATATGTGGTTGTTACTATAAAAATTGTAATGAGTTGTGTTATAAAGCTTCAATAAGTGGTATGTTTGTCATGATGGTCATGGTTTTAGTAGTGGTTATTGTAAATACTACATTGAGCT
Source organism: Pinus taeda (assembly GCA_000404065.3). Taxonomy (NCBI): domain Eukaryota; kingdom Viridiplantae; phylum Streptophyta; class Pinopsida; order Pinales; family Pinaceae; genus Pinus; species Pinus taeda. The sequence continues at coordinate 13,101 of APFE030614659.1, forward strand.
AAGTTATAAAGCTCCATGGGCAGTATGTTTTGGTATTAGTGGTTTTTCTAGTTGTAGGTGTCATAGAACACCGAGGACAATATTCCCCTAAGGGGGAGGCGTTTGTAACGACCCTGGGTTAAAAGTTCACATAATAAAGTTAATAAAGGAAAAATAAGACCAAAGTCATGGGCACGTATTCCAAGTTGAATGTTGGGAAGAAAACATCTTAATGGGTGTTCATTTGGTTTATTATGGCTAAGGGGAAATTAGAAAAGGCATTGTCAAAGACTTTGAAAAGGAAAAAAGGAATTAATTGGCATTTTATTTATCAAAATAAAGGCAAATGGGATAAAAGGAAGGTGAAAGGTCACAGGTTACATGCGAGGAGGGAATTGAAGGAAAAATAGAGGGAAATGAAGAAAATGGAGGCCTCACTGTTAAAATTGGAAACTAGGGCCAAATTCCACTTTGGATAGTTTATTTGTAGAGATGATGGTTGCATTTAATTCCTCTTTTCAAGAGGACCAAAATCGACCTAAAGATCATCAAATTTGGACAAGTGAAAGTTTATTTTTGAATTATAAGCCCACATGTGTATATTTGATCAAGTTTGCCCTAAAGCAAGTTGGACATCCTTGGAAGGCTATAAATACAAGTGACCTCTACCTCATTTGGGCATCATCACGATACATTCTTCTATTCTCTTTCTTGGTTTTGGCTCGCATGGGTTTGAGGCACGTCCGCAGAGAATGGGTTCGCACGAAGGATAAATTGTAGGGTCTGAAGCTCACATTTTTGTTTTAGGGTTTTGGGCCTCAGTCGCATGTATGACACAAAGATATCTTGACTGCAGTCACTCATTTTCTGGATCATCTGTGCAACTAACAATTTTCAGTCACACACACAACACATTCTCCATGTGACTGGCATGTATGGTTTCTAAGTCACAGTCACAGGTTTTCTAAAGGTTGATTTTGATTATCGTCGCTAGCTCACAAGCTTAAGGGAGCGACTAGAATCTCCTAGTCACTTGTATGACTCCTCCTCCATGCGACTGGGACCTAAATTTTGAAATTTCAGTTGTCCGAAGTTTTCGCTCGTTAACCGTAGTGTTCTCCAAATTGACCGCAAACAGTGATAGTTCATTACAGGCTTCAAAATTAGGGTTTTGAGTATGAGCATGGTTGGGTTCATCTCATGCATATTGTTTAGTTGATTTTTTTCTGAATAATTGTATGGATGAAGATATGGATCATTATACTTTCTTTTGCTAAATCATTCAATAACAATCAAATAAGAAGAAGAATTTGAAAGGGTTTTCTCCATAGTGGGTTTTGCCCTGGTCTCCGACCAATCCTGGTGTCTTTATGTGTAAATGATTTTCTTCTATTGTTCCTTTATGTTTTGTTGCATTGATGATGATATTGTTCTTTCTACATAGTTGCATGTGTTGTTGAATAATGATGTAAATATAAATAATATCATGATGTTATGGGTTGAATTTAATGTGTAAACGAAGAAATGTAATTATCAAAGTAAAGAACAATATAGCCCTAAGAAAAATTAACATGGTATCAGAGTTGGGTTAAAGAAAAGTCATGGAGATCACCCCTATGATGACACCATTGAAGGATGCAAGAAAGTATGGTGGAGACCTAAATCAATACTAGGGTTTGAACATAACCTTAGGCAGTCTGCGTATTACAGTTTCATGGATATTATGAGGTTAGGGTTTGAGAGGAACCTTGGTTTATGGCAAAATTTTGAGATATGAAATCTAGAAACCCTAGCTTGGTCAATGTGAAGATTCTCAAGCACTTGTGACAGATTTGATGAATCCCTAGATGGGATAGTCTCTATTAGGCACAGTTGCTGATGAAATATTGAAGGCAACATTATCATATGGACAATGGATAGTGATGGCTCTTGAAGGTAGGTTCAAGAGGGAGATGATCACCTCTCATTGAAGATAAGTACTTTATGATCTATGATGCTCCTTTATGTCTTTCCTTTTGTTTAGACTTACTGATCTAGTTATTGTTTTGATCATTACTTATACTTTCTGCATGTATATTTGAGTATTTGGATGCTTCTAACCTCCTGATGAGTTGTGATAAGTGGATCCTTCTTGATGACCATGGTTAGTACAGGAAGAGAAGAACTAGCATCAGAAAAGAGGCACGTGATGAAAAGGTGACAAAAGTGTTACAAGTTGCCTATGTAAAATAAGAAGGTGCATAAGTATCTATATACTACAAGGTATGCATGGTATATTGTTTCAATGTCATGTTTCAACTACCATATTGGGTGGAAAGGTAAGCCCTAAGGTATGGTGAGAATGTCTCCTTCACAAATGGTTCATGTATGCATATGAAAGGATGTTTGATTCATGATACCCATGATGAAATGATGCACTTGGTAATGAACAAGTATCTTACCTCTTAGACATGATGAACTTCTTGATTCTATGAAGCTACTTAATATTGATCTTTGATATATTGGTACACTTGATGTTTGGCTAGCATCTATCATTTTAGATATCTTGATCCCATAAAGAAGGCTAGTTTGATGTAGGAAAGTGTTCCTTCTACGGACAGAGGCAACCCCTCTAGCCCTAGAGTGGGTCTAGTCACAAACAAGGATAGATCAACAATAACTTTCCTTAAACAGTCATAGTTGGAGGTCTACCTCAACCGATGATCAATGGAGTTCCGTTGCACTGCTCCAGCTTTCGCTTCCTTCTCCTCAACAAGTGATCAACATGAAGCAATGCAAAGGAAATACAACAAAGCACGTAACCGGAAAACAACAATGATCTATTTACTCACAAAGTCAAGAAGTCATGAGCTATCAAGTAAATTACATACAAGACATAGGAAAGCATCATTGATTGTATTGATAATGAAATAAGAGCAAGCTTACAACCGGAGTCTTGACGTCGCAAGCCTTCTCAGAGGGATCCAACCAGCATGTTCTTCAAGCATTCACACTTTGAATATGGATCTCCCAACACACAAAGTCTCTCTCTCTTACTCACAAGTTTTACATAAAATCAATGGCACTTCACAACCTTCCACAACCTATCAACACTCTCCCACTTATCACACTCACAACAGCTATCTATCAAAAGCACTAACAACACTGCTCAATCCAAGAATTTACCAACTAGCTGATCATAGCAAAGGTGAGTGTTTAAATAGGAGGAGGAGTCTCCATCAAAGGTGGAAGAGAGAGCTTATCCCCAAGGAAGGTAGCACAATTGACAAAACTACCACACCAGGGAAGGAAGGGCGACACAAACTAGGCCAACTACCAGGTCTAGAGTCATCCAAAAGGTCGACTGTTGGAACAAATTCGCCCAATCTGGATCATCGCGGGTACATAACTGAGCCTTAGCGCTGACATCGCTAGTGAGCAGTGTAGCCAGTTAGATCATCGCTAAATATAATAAGTAACCTCATGCTGGAGCATGAAATCGGACCATCGCGGTAATCAGATGTACTTCTGAGCTGGCAGCGTGACTGAACTATTTATGAGCGCCCTTCAGCGCGTATATTAAGTCCATAGTCGCGATGAGGTAGATAACTTAGGAAAAGTGGGTCAATTGGCAGCATAAGAGAACATTTGTTCAGTATCAGCATGTTTGACTTGGACACATGACACAGTAGATGTACTGGGAGTGAAGGCAGTGACAAATTATTGTGTAACAGATGTCCCCTAAAGTATGAAGCCCGAGAGAGTGGGAGGGGTGAAATTCTTTACAAAACTGACTGAGCTGGAACACCATCTGGAAGAACCTGTAGGCGCAAGTACAACTGATATTTTTGATAGTGAAATACATGTAGTCTAGGCATGGACGCAGCCATCCAGAAGACATACGAACTAGGTCTGTGGTATGGACGCAGCCATCCAGCTAATAAGACCATGATAATGATAAAGGTATGGTCGCAGCCATCCATGAACACTCAGGTATGGTCGTAGCCATCCATCAATGAGTCATGTAATCACGAACCAATCCACGCAGCTTGAACATGTGTAATCTGAGTTCGGGGTCTTGAACCCAACCAATCATAGTACAAATTCTAACATGCGAATAGAGGTGCTGAAGTCGAGCATGATAGAAAATCGCTTGATTACCGGTCGATGATGTAAACCGTTAACAAGCGTGAGAGAAACCACCAATGAAGCCAATGGTTCTTAAGGTACTATCTAGTACAATCCACAAAGTGTGAAGAATGAGCTGAAGTCAAACATTCGTGGAATCACCCAATCAACGACCAATGATGTAAGTCGATCGTCAGGCGCGAAGAACTTGCCATTGAGGCATGCAAGCTCCAAGGTACCAAAAGGGATCTCTAGATCAATCCCCTGGATAATGAGCTGATGTCAACAAGAGACGATCTGTCGTAAGAGGGCCATAATGTTTCCCCCATCAACGACACGACACAAGGAACAAGTGATAGATGGTGAAATAGAGTATCAGAGGAAAAGGCAAGGGTGTAAACTACAGAAGGATTATGCTCTTGAACATGTCGGTGACACGACTCCAAAGGGTGGCAGCATTCAGGTACCAAGGGATCAGAGGCTTAATGAAAATAGCATGGATCAGATGGAATGAGGCTAAATGACAACCCAAACAAGCGGAAAGCCAAATGACGACGTATGGATATCCCAACCCGACAAGAAGCAAAAGTGTTGATGTTCAAGAGTGACTAGCTGCCATAGACAATCAATGATGATTTCCAAATTTTCCCCCACTATTGCTGGCGAGTACCCCAATTATTTTTGAAAACAAGCTTGAAGGGGATAGCATATGCTTGTGATATAAGTTCGACCTTCGGTCGAATCCAACCTAGTAATAATTTAACGAGCCCTAGGGAGGAGAAGCTCGAGTCTCATCATGGTGACGAGTCCAATGTCGTCAGGGTTTAACGAGTCCGACATCGGCAAAACTCAGAGTCTTTTTTATGTTTAGGGAGTTTGAAAAAGACACAGAAAAGAAAACTCCAAGGGGGTCCTTTTTCATAAAGTTGTGTCTCTCGAGCCTGAAAAAGTATAAAACGATACTCGAAAGAACCGCTTGACCATTACGATCAAGGAGTACTTTTCGTGATTAGTGATTTCGACCCAAAAAAGTAGAAAAGCGATCAAAACCATGTCGTTTCGTGACCAATAACGAGCTTGAAACAACAAAAGCTCGGCAATCTTTTCACGTTTACATGGTCGGAAAAGAGCTTAAAGCAGACTGCCCCTCTTTTCGTTTAACGAGTCGAAAGGAACAACTTGGCTATCTTTTCATCTTTAAAGTCGGAAAAGAGCGTTAAAGACGACTTTACGGACCAAGTGCACACGAAGTATGATGTAACTCCACGATCTGTAGTTTTGCACAAGACATGTCAAACATAAAACCCATTCGACATAAATAATTAATATATGCGAAAACATAATTAGAAACTAACAACTCCAATTAACCATGCAATAAAAATGGTAAAAACCCATATTCTAAAGTGCAATTTTTTAATATTTCAAAAAATTACTATAAAAAGGGGGGTAATTCATTTCATTTTTACCATTTGCACTGTTCATTTTACCATTGGAGCATTTGGAGCACCAACCAGAGCGATTTTCTCAAGCCAATTCCGGTCTCATTCGTCGATGGTTCGTCGTGAAACTTCTACCAATTAAGTAGAATTTCTCCTGCACTTCATTTCAATGGTTTTTTTATGCATTCGAGTGTTAGGCATGTAAGTTTATGCGGATTTTTTGAGTCGGGGTCCACTGCTCGGTCATCCCGAGCATGCCCCTCGAGTCTGCGATGACCGAATAAAATTTACACGTAACGTTTTCCGATCATCGCGAGAATATGATGTATTCTCACGATGACCTTGAGAAAAATGAACTACCAACCTTGCGTCATTGTGACTATTTTAAAAACAGCCGCGATGGCGATGCAAAACTAATTTTTTTATGTAAATTATGGATTGAAATTTACAAACAAAGTTCTAATTCATTTTTTCTCGTCGTGCAGGGCATCATGTCATTTGTCTGGCAGGAACGAACTCATGATTTTAATGATGAGGCAGATTTTGCGGATGCTGGGTGTCGAAATGCCTTACGTGCATGCAAGTTGCTAAAATTCTTCCTGACTTCGCACCTACGGTCCCAACCCGATTTACTAGAGCAGATAATCCGTGCATGGAACCCAGTAGACGGAAAATTCATAATCCATGGCCGAGACATTGAGTTCGATGCAACAGACATCTATTTTTTGACCGGATTTTCCCATCGTGGTGAGAGGCCGATCCTAGAGGGCCAACGCCCTGGGCGTGAATCTCTAGAGATGTTGATGGAAGGTGGCATTCCCGGGGGCACGCAAAACAAAGAGCAGGAAGGTGGCAATCCCAACAGTAGAAGACGTGGTTCTTCGTGCAGTTCTCTTTATGGTAACCAGGGTAGCGGGCTCCCAAGCCCAACACAAGGCATCGAATACCCAACTCCAGTTGGCTCTCGAATGCCTCAATCTGACCATGTTCAACTGGGCGAAAACGGTGACGGCTAACATGAAGAGACAACTTACCAACTGTCGTCGAGGAGAGACGAAATAGTTTGGCTATGGGTCTATCTTGATCCCGCTCATGCTGGAGCTGGTGCCGGCACTGCAGTTGCAAGATATGGTCTTGGACACGCCCAGACCATGAGAGCCCAGAATCATGCGGTGGGCCCACATTATGCCACGAGGAGGTGGCAGACACCTAGTGTCATGGGGAGTACTGTTCCGTGAGTGGTTGAAGTGCGAGAGGATCTTTGTTGAGGACTGGCCATACGCTAGGATGGACTTCCATGGAGATCCCAATATGCAGCTACCCCCTGGCGAGTAGTGGGATGATGGCGGTAAAGCACTTGTTCACACTATTTTTTGTATTTTATTTTTTATGATGTTTTTTGGATTTTTTCATGCATACGTCCTAATGAGGTACTTTATGATATTTGTAGATGTGGGACCAGTGAGGCCTATAGGCCTGGCTCTAGAGGTGAGGAGGGACCCACAAGGTATCGGGGAGCTAGCCTTGGCTCCTCCAGCTGGCGATTCGATAGAGACGGTGACCCAAAATCTTGAGGGTCTGACGGCGGGGATCCCTGATTACATGGGGATTGAGGAGGTCCCCATAAAGTTCCAGATTCACACAGTAGGGGTGACTCCTAGGGTGCACCGACTGTTGAGATGGGTTGCACGAGCAGTGGTGCGCTATAGGGAGCATAACCCACCACAGTAAACACCTAGGTTTTATTTCCTATTGATTTTTTGAGAGACATGTGGCTCGGTTGTATGGAGAACACAGACTCTATTTGGACATATACATTTATTTTTTAAGCACCTCGGTGCGCCATACAAGATATATATATATATATATATGTGTGTGTGTGTGTGTGTGTGTGTGTGTGTGTATATGTACATATATACATATATATGTATGTATATATATGTATATATGTTATATATACGTATAGATATAGTATAAAATATATATATATAATATAATGTATCTATATATAAATAATATATATATAGTATAATATATATTTATATAACATATGTATATATATATATATATGTATACATATATAATATAATATATAAATAATATATAATATATGTACACATATATATAAGTATATATAATAATATATAATATAAGTACACATATATATACATAATAAACATCATATATAATAAATGTATAATACTATATAGTATATAATACAACATAATATATTAATAATATACACCATAATATAAGATAAATATATATTGCTATGGTTCATTATTGTGTTTTGAATGTTTCTATATGTTGTTTTGATTACATGTTACGCAAATGTCAGTCTAATACATGGTTGGCTAATGCATCAGTTAATGTGTTTAATCGTCTTGAAATGTGTTGATATGTGATGAAATCAAAATTCCTTTCTAACAATTTAACACGTAAATACAACCTTAAAATCCGATGATCTCTGACGGAATAACGCCCATTAAGCTGGTGGACAACAAGCTTGGAGTCCAGATTCACAACCAATGCACGAATGCCAAGGTTGATAGCCTCGGTTAATAATTCAATAACAGCACTATATTCCGTGACATTGTTTGTGGTACAACCCAGACAAATACCTTGAAGTTCTACTAACTCACCGTGAGGATCGTAGATCACCCATGCCGCAGAAGACAAGTTTCGTGTACTACGGTAGGGACCATCAACGAAACCAACGTAAGGTGTACCAGACATTTGCATATGGAGCAAAAAGACACAATAAGTGGCAATTATGCCTACACACCAACCCAAAATATGAAAACACACACACACACAACACACCTGCTGAAAACACACGTATGTACAAATCAGACTGCGTGGGGTTCATGCATAATATTTTTCAGATAAAGCCCATTTCGGGGCTTATCTAGAGGGTTCCCTTCATAATCAATCAGCTCATAGGCCCCTTTTTGCAAAACTCACTTTACAATATAGGGCCCGTGCCACATAGGCTTGAATTTGCCTGCCCCCAGCTTATCATTCGCTTGATCATAAAGCAGGACTAAATCTCCTTCAACAAAAGAACGAGGATGGATAGTATGATCGAAGTGAGTTTTCACTCTCTTCTTCTGTGCTTCAATAGCCAAAGAGGCTAGTCGACGGGTCTCGTCTAGTCGCTCTAGATAGAGAAGGCATTCTTCTACCAGAGTAGTGTTGGGGAGTAATTCGACAGCTAATTTCAAAGAAGGGATCTCGCACTCAATCGGAAGGGTAGCCTCCAGACTATACACTAATTGGAATGGGGTGAATCCACTGGCATCCTTCACTGACGTTCGGTAGGCCCATAGGGCGGAGAACAACATCAAATGCCAGTTGGACTTGTGCATGCCAACGGTGCGTTGAAGCATTGTAACTAGAACTTCGTTGACAACTTCCACTTGGCCATTGGCCTGAGGATAGTACGGTGTCAAGCTATCATGCCGCAGGCCCAACTGGGTTGTTAACTCGGTCATCATACGATTACAGAAGTGTTTTCCGTGATCAGTGACGATAGCATGAGGGACTCTGAACTCTGAAATAACATGGTTGAACAAAAATTGCGTCGTTGTGTGACCGTCCCCAGATAGTGTAGGCATCGCCTTGGCCCATTTTGTGAAATAATCAACAACAACGATGATGTACCCATGCCCCCCGGCTGAGCGAGGGTTACAGGTCATATAATCAATGCCCCATTTGGTAAAAGGGCCGACGGTAACAATAGGGTGCAATGGAGCGGGGGCACGCATTTTCTGTTGGTAGATCTGGCACTTTTGACAAGAACGGACGGCAAGAATGCAATCCTTGAAGATGGAGGGCCAAAAATAACCAGCACGGAGAATCTTCTGAGCAATGGCATACCCGGACATGTGACCACCACAGGCGCCAGAATGGCAGTCATTTAGAACTCGTTCGGCTTCCTCGAGTGTTAAACATCGACGGAGGACAGAGTCGACGTCGAGTCGGTACAAGGTGTCCCCAATAATGCGATAAGGTTGAGATTGATGGCGAATCCGTCGCCGAGCATCCTTGGATAGATCGGGATGAAAAGAGGATGTCTGAAGATAGACAATAATATCGTCGTACCAAGGATTGAGGGTGCTAATCAAGAACAAAGTTTCATCCGGGATATGGTCCTCTAACTGAGAGGGCGCGGTAGCAGATGGTAGAGAGCAAAGCAACTCAGCGAAGACGAGGGACTTTTTAGACTTGGTGGTGGTGAACTCCAAGTCAAAATCTTAGAGGATGATAATCCACTTTGAGTATTTGCCCCCCAATAACTGACGTGAAAAAATGTACGTCATCGAGTTGCAATCAGAAATCACAGTCGTGATGCGCAATAGCATATAATGGCGAAAATGTTGGACAGGACAAACAACGGCTAGCGCCAACTTCTCGACATGGGCATAGCGAGCTTCCGTATCAAGTATATTGCAACTGAGATAATAAACGACATGCTCAGGACCATCATCATCATCTTGAACTAGAACCATGCCGATGGTGGTATCAGCAGCAGCTAAATAAAGAGTGTAGACCCGGTGATAATCAGGGGGAAGTAACAAAGGAGCAGAAACAAGGAGGGTCTTGAGGTGCTCAAATTACTCTTGTGCGGCAATATCCCAATGAAAAGGGGTGTCACGTTTCAACAACTGCGTATAGCCTTTAGCCACTTCGGCATAATTCATAATGAATCGTCATAAAAAATTTGCTTTTCCCTGTAAACTCTGCAATTGCTGCAAAGAGGCAGGGGGAGGAAGATTCAGAATGTCTTCGATTTTAAGAGGATCCAAACGGATACCCTCTCGGGAGACGATGAACCTGAGAAGTCTACCAGAATTGACACAGAAGACACACTTATGCGGATTGAGCTAGATACGATAGTGTCTACAACGAAGAAAAAATTCGCGAAGGTGGGTGGGATGGTCTTGGCGTTTTACCGAATGAGCCGGAAGGTCATCTGGGTAAGGCTGCACAATGTGTTGAATATCATGAAACGCGTATGACATTGTGTGGTGGAAGGTGGCACCGGCATTCTTTAAGCCGAAAGGGAACTTCTTATAGGCGAAAGTACCCCACGGACAGATAAAGGCGGTCTTGTGTTGATCAGCAGGGACAATGTTGATCTGGTTATAACCAGAAACGTTGTCCATGAATGAGTATATTTCACTCCCAGCACACTCATCAATGAGCTGGTCAATGAAGGGTGTAGGGAAGTTATCTTTAGGACAGGCTCGATTAATATCACAGTAATCAACACATACCCTGATAGTGCCCTGTTTTTTAGTGACATGGACAATATTAGAGACCCAATCTATGAGTGGGATGGGGTAAATAAAACCAACCTTAAGAAGCTTTTCAACTTCTGCCTTAATAGTTGCAACCTTTTGGGGGTGCACGGGGCATAGGAGGAGGTCGGATGACCAATTCAGTGCTAGGTCGCTCAAATTGAAGGGGACCAGAACTGGATGGAGGAGCACTAGAGGGGACCTCAGGCTCCTTCTCGGAAGGTGACGAATACTCTTTTACTCGAGTACTAATGTGGACGGGAATCATCCCAGCCATAAATACCTGAGAACCAAAGGGAGAAGAGGATTGAGACGGATCAACCACCATTTCAGTTTGTTGCGAGGGAAAAGGCTCTTTGAGCACGGCAGGAGTTCTGGGGGGACCTTTCAGCAAACGACTAACTTCACACCGCCTTGGGTAGTCTTTGGTATAGTGATCCTCGTCACAGATAAGGCAAGGATACTTAGGCTTGTGTTTGGCACCTTCCTCGGGTGGAGGTTTAGGGGAATCTTGCTTCGGTTGTTCAGCTTTATGTTTTCCTTTTCTCTTCTTTCTCCCTTTTGAGGCTTTGTCTGCCGTGGTGGACTGGACGGCATTCACCTCAGAAATATTACCAGCATTGGATACGGCCTGAGAAGTATTTTCATTTGAGGCATTCGACTTTTGCTTCCCAGGGTTCGCGAAAGATTTCTTAGAGGGCGGATTTATAGAACCGACGACACCGTCAACAGAAGGTGTTGGCGGAGTTTTGGAGGTTCCGGGCCTCAGAGCATCAGGCAAATAATCATATAGCGTACTGGATTGGGAGTAAACAAGTCAAGGTACTGAGCATGCGCAATAGCTTGCTCTTTAGTTACACATGCCCCCATAGCAATGTCCGAGCTATTGGACCGACGAATGAAGTTGTAAACCAGTCAGTCAAAAGCTGATCAGCAATCCAAAACTTAATCAAATGGCGACGTCGTCTCCATTCATGAATATGATTGGAGATATGTGTGGTCGTAGTCTGTTTTAAGGATGTCAGGAGATGTGTGCATGTTTCATATCGAATTGGCAACTGAAAAAGAGTTAAAAATGCCATAGCTAACGAGTTAAAATCCTAAAAAGATCCACGAGCTAACTCAATATACCACTTAGCAGCAGAGCCAGAGAGAGTCCGTTGGAAAAGGCGAAGTCAGATCGAATCATCAAGCCATGAGTTTGACGAGCACCATAAATGATACGTCATAACATGAGCTTGGGGATCTTCTCCAGCTTTATCATCAAACTTGGGACAATCACCTGGAATTTTAGTTGGAACTGACGGCCAATATGGATTATGAAGAATGTGATCATTTGTCAGTTTGGACACGTCCAGTAATTCCAAAGTCGCTAAAAAGGGTAACTAAGGATTAAAGGACATTTGCGGCTGCGGGTAGGAGGTAGTACCAGAGTTCCATCCAGCTGTTTGTTGCCCCCACTGGTTTTGTCTGAACGGACTTGGCCCATAAGGGTTTTGACCGTAGGAATTTTTCCCATAGGGGTTATGGTTGTAACTGGATGATTGACCCTAGACCTGCCCCCCAACATTCCACTGATTACCAACTTAGCCTGCAGGAGCAACATAAGGTTGCTGCAAATTCTGGTAAGGAGTTACCTGCAGTTGTTGATAATTTTGATACGGGGCAAATTGGGCTTGCCCTTGGGATTGTTGGGTACCATAAGGCGGTTGGGCTCCAAACTGGGTCTGGTAGCCAGGCTGGATTTGATAAGCAGGTTGAGATTGGGATCCAACCTGAATTTGAGGACCGGATTGGGTATGGAGCCCAGACTGGGGCTGAAAACTGGGTGGCGCTTAAGAAGCAACAATCATTTGAGTGCCCGGTTGAGCAGGCCCAGACGGATGTCCTTGAGAAAACTAAGGTTGAGCCATCTGGCTAGAAGGTTGACCTAGCTGAGATTGAGGTTGACCCACTTGCCTAGAAGGTTGAGTTGGTTGGGTAGTGGGTTGTCCTTGCACAACTGAGGGTTGTCCTGATTGGCCAGATGGTTGAGCAGACTGGACCATTGGTTGGCCTGGTTGATTTTGGGGCTGATCAATTTGGCTAGACTGTTGACTAGGTTGGACAGTGGGTTGGCCTTGCTGAACATACAACTGACCAACTTGCCCAGAAGGGTAGCCTTGTTAGACACCTAGTTGACCTTGTTGAACATAAGGTTGTCCTGGGTTACCAGAAGGCTGCCCAAAATAGGTAAAGGAAGAACCACCAAAGGCCGAAGGTTGTCCCTAGAAGGGTTGTCCTTGTGGGCCTCCAGGTTTCCGTGGATAAGGTTATCCGTAAAACGGCTGACCTTGATATGATGGCCCTTGAAAATTTTCGGGTGGTGCTTGGCCATCATGATAAGTGGTGGTACCGCAAGCAATAGACAATGGAACCGTGACCACAACCGTAGGTTTAGAGGCCATAGGTCCGGGGTAATAAATATGAGCTCCGTGAGAATCATAATAATTAAAAGGATTTTGAGGATCCAAATTTTGAAGAGCATGTACATATTGATCATATGCCCCCCCTGCTGGAATGGAACCAGAAGACGGTGGGGCACTTAGTGCGGGATCGACAACTCCTATCAATGGGCCACTATAGGTAGGACCAGCAGAAGGTTCGGCAATAGTAGTGACCACTAAAAAGGCAGTGGCGCCATTGACAACAAGGGTTGAAGAAGCCACACAAACAGTTGGCATGGTCGGAACAGATGTGACGGATGCATTGTGAATTTGAGGTATGAATGACTCCGAAGTCGGAGGGATGGTATGAGACCATATGGAACTCGATAGGGGAGACCTGGAACCAATGATGTCCACCAAGGCATTATACCTTAGAGGCAATGTGACACCAAGGGAAGTAACACGAAAAGGTGAATTCCCTGTTGCACGGAAAGATGAAGTTTCTGTAGGAATAGGTATTTCACTTTCTGACACAAAGGATTCTTCACCAGAGAGAAGAGTCATCTCGTCCATGTCGGAGGAAGACATTGAGACCGAAACACCAAGAGGAGTAGCGGGAAAGTCTTCCTCAGAAGGCTCCCAAACGGGGTTCCAATTAATATCGTAAGACTCGTCCTCTGGGGCATGAGAGTTAAGCGGTTAGATACTCGGGATAATAGGGAGAGTATCACTAACAACAACCCGAACCTTGGGAGCGACAGAGGATGGAGACCCTTGGTCACTTGGAACGGGAGACGGGATCGATGATTCCACCAGGATGATTCAATTCAAAATCCTAGGAAAACTAAATAGAAAGAACCCTACTCAAACTAAACACAAACAAGATCTAATAGGGTAAATATGAACGTGGCCAAATAAATTTTAAGACATAGGAACAAAACTTGACCTTTTCATCTTTAAAGAGTCAAGAAAAGGACAAAAAGATGACTCTAGTCGCCTTCGAATATTTAATGAGCCTGAAGTGACAAGTGCTCAGATGGACCTTTTCTTTTAGGGAGTTCGAAGAGGAACGAAAGTGACTACTTTGGAGAACTAGGCAAAAGGTTTACCAAACAATCCGTAAAACTGCATATACACCTTGGCAATCGTATGAAAACCAAGGACTTTCCGTACGGCAGTCAATCTTCCTGAATGTTGTGTTCGGTGCATTACGATTTTCAAGGCGGCAGACACGGCTTCCTAAGGATAAAGGATGATAACCTAGTGGGGTCTCCCAACATATACTCGACGGTACATGGGAGCACAATTCCATACTAGACCGCTATTGAGTCACAGAAGGAGGAATCACCCAATCTTGAGTGAGAACAATAGTGACTAGGTTTAACGACGTCGGAGCACGTCTCTAGCCTAGAGCTCTAATTAATGAGTGTTATGTTCCAACGCGTTATTAGATTTATTCAGTTCGTTTTAAGGTTGATCTTGAATTATGTTTCAATTTTCAGGCCCTACCGTATGTATACAACAAAACCTAGGATGCAGCTAAAATGAATGAAATATCCTTTTACTTTAATGAACACCTACCTACGGGAGGGTACAGAGATCATTCCCAAACCAAGAAAACCAAGATAAGCAAATGTGATCACACAATGCATACAGACATCAATTTCTATAGTGCACGAGTACTACTAACGAGAGATTTTATCATTCACTTTCCAATATGCAACCTTGAAATGCAAATTCACTTTCACTTTCACACACTAAATGAATGCAAACTTTTGATTTTTTGATGTTTTTAAACTCAAAGAAGGAAACAAACAAGTGTGAAAGAACCGGTTGATCCAAACAATCGTGATCTATGTTTGGTAGTGAAAAGAAATCGAATCAATATCAAAGATTGGTTCAATAATTGTCACTAAAAATTGACCAGAAACAAAGAATGAGGAAGGCTCAATCAGACCAACAAGAGAGCTGTAAACGAATCTTGAGAAAACCAGCAACCAAGACAATTGATCCAAGAAACTTGGAATAATGAACTAGGTCACACGGACAAAAATACAAGATTCATTCAACCAAGCCAAAGAAAGAGTGCCTTGACCGTAAACAGTCAAAAACAAATGACTGAGCAAGCAAAAAAGGCAAGGGATCAAGAGGACTAGCAAACTCAGGAGGCAGAGTTGAGAAAATCAATTCTGCAGGTATCGTCACGGGGACAACACTAGCAACTAGCGCCGATAAGTAGCTAGTTGTAGCAACAGGGCACTGTCAGCGCGGAAGTACATGACTTTCATGCAATGATACAATTTCCAGGATCGTTGTGACTGTGTGATGTTATTCAGCAATGCACAGGATTTTACAAAAGTGTGATCGCGATGTTAGCGCGACTGTTAGACTAAGTTCCACAATGATGCAAAAAACAACGGCAAACAAGCCAAAAACTCCCAAACCAAAACCAACTAATCTAACAGATAATAGAGGGACCTCCCAGATCAATTCAAGTGACCTAGAAGACTGCTGATTAATCCCCAAAAACAAAGAGAGACCAAATCAAAATCAAAACAAGAGCAAAGAGAAGAACATAGGATAGACTCCCCAGCGGAGTTGCCAATTTGTGATGCAGGAAAGTGTTCCCTCTGCGGACAGAGGCAACCCCTCTAGCCCTAGAGTGGGTCTAGTCACAAACAAGGACAGATCAATAATAGCTTTCCTTAAAACAGTCATAGTTGGAGGCCTACCTCAACTGGTGGTCGATGGAGTTCCATTGCGCTGCTCCAACTTTTGCTTCCTTCTCCTCAACAAGTGATCAAACTGAAACAATGCAAAGGAAATACAACAAAGCACGTAACCGGAAAACAACAATGATCTATTTACTCACAAAGTCAAGAAGTCATGAGCTATCAAGTAAATTACATACAAGACATAGGAAAACATCATTGATTGTATTGATAATGAAATAAGAGCAAGCTTACAACCGGAGTCTTGACGTCGCAAGCCTTCTCAGAGGGATCCAGCCAGCATGTTCTTCAAGCATTCACTCTTTGAAGATGGATCTCCCAACACACAAAGTATCTCTCTCTTACTCCCAAGTTTTACATCAAATCAAGGGCACTTCACAACCTTCCACAAGCTATCAACATTCTCACACTTATCACACTCACACCAGCTATCTATCAAAAGCATTAATAGCACTGCTCAATCCAAGAATTTACCAACTAGCTGATCATAGCAAAGGTGAGTGTTTAAATAGGAGAAGGAGTCTCCATCAAAGGTGGAAGAGAGAGCTTATTCCCAAGGAAGGTAGCGCAATTGATGGAACTGCCACACCAGGGAAGGAAGGGCGACACAAACTAGGCCAACAACTAGGTCTGGAGTCATCCAGAAGGTCGACTGTTGGAACAAATTCGCCCAATCTGGATCATCACGGGTACATAATTGAGCCTTAGCGCCGACATCGCTAGTGAGCAGTGTAGCCAGTTAGATCATCGCTAAAGATAATAAGTAACCTCACGCTAGAGCATGAAATCAGACCATCACGGTAATCAGATGTACTTCCGAGTTGGTAGTGCGACTGGACTGTTTATGAGCGCCCTTCAGCGCGTATATTAAGTCCATAGTCGCGATGAGGCAGATAAATTAGGAAAAGTGGGTCAATTGGCAGCATAAGAGAGCATTTGTTCAATATGAGCATGTTTGACTTGGACACATGACACAGTAGATGTACTAGGAGTGAAGGCAGTGACAAATTACTATGTAACAGCTAGCACCTTGATTCTAATAAATGGTAACTTGATACTATTGATAATGTTAGTTAAAATCATGGTAGTCATTATGATAGAAGTCTAACAATGTGATTAATATTTAGGATCTTTTGTTAACCATGGTTATATTTTGATGTTCGTAGTAATTATGACATATGATAAAATTGAAAGCCATGACTTGATGGATTAAGTTATGTGACAAAGAAGTAATGTTGTGATCATGATTCTTGAAATTATACTCCTATTAGCCATTTGACACTAACCCTTAATGAAAGATTGTTGTCATGATGTAATCATGAAGTAGTTGATGCTAACATGATATGACCATGATAAATATGTGATATAGCCTAACTTTGTGATCTAACAGATGTGTTGATGCATGACAGTATTATAGACAGGTTGATGACTTGAATGAAGATGAATGAAGTGGCTTCTTATTTAGAGGGAGAATCTCTCCATAAGATCCCTACTCATATTATCATTTGCATAGAAGACTCCTTATTGTTGAAGTAAGATTTATGGAGATGAATAGACAAATATATGATATTGTTGGTCTGCAGCAAAGCTCTGATATGAGAAGATAGAGTTTTCCCTTATTCTAAGCCTCATTCGCACAGAAGCAAGCTTACGGGTGCGATTTTAGCCTCTCATCTACATGAAAGAAAGCTCAAGGGTGGGACTGTAGCCTCTCAACCGCACGAAAGAAGGCCTATGGGTGCGATTATGCTTGTAGGTCACAAAAGTGAAGCTTTGTGCATGAAATCAAAAGTTCACCTAAAATATGACAATCCTACAAACAAGTAGTAGACAACATAAAGTTCTATGAGCAGGGAAGTTTGAATATTTGACTTTATAGAAAGAATGTGAATGTATTGACTAAACTTGTGTTTGTAGGGAACCAGAATATGCATATTAGTATGTTATTTTTTGTTTAATCATTGAAGCTAGTGTAACGATTGCAAGGGTTTGACGGAGTAATGAACATAATATAATCCAAGGGGATAAAAGACCCGGCGGACTGCGATCGCTCTGCTAGGGTTACAGAGAGTGTGTCGGCGGCCTCGGCCCTCTGGGCGTCTGAGCGGGCTTCGCTGCCCCCCTTCCCGTGTTTCGTTCTATTCTTTGCTGCGCTGCGCCTCCGGCTGGGCGAAAATCTGCGCTGCGTTCTGGCCCCAGGTTTGGATTTCTTGGATTTGTAGGGGTGTTGTGGGAATGAGTTGAGTTCCCTTGTCTCGCTCCTTTGCTGCAACCATGGGTGACCTTGGGGGTGGGGAATCCTCTCCCACCCCTCCGCTTTCCTCTGAAGAAGCCTTCCGACGATTATTAACACAGAAAGGGAAGAAACGTCCTGCCCCAGAGATTCCAAAATTCATTAAAAAACTTGAGGAAGTGCCTGAGATAGACCTGCAAGAAGATCAGCCGATCAAAATTACCCTCGCCCTTGCTGACAGAGGACTGGTCGGGCAATTTATGGGGCGTTGGCCCTCTACAAAAACCACGGATGATTGGATTCAACGCAACTGGAGGCCTCAGCTGAAGAACAGTGTGATCTGTTATGCGGTTGGTAGAGGTTTCTTCATTTTCGAGTTCACCACCAAATAAGACCGAGATCTGGTTTTCAGGAATGGACCGTATTTCATGGGAAATCAGGGTCTGTATCTCAATGAATGGACCCCGAAATTCGATCCCTCAGTAGATGTTCCGAAGGAAGTTCCAGTCTGGGTTAGGCTCCACAACCTTCCGATCTACTGCTGGAGCTATCAGTCATTGCAAAGGATTGGGAACGGTCTGGGCAGATTCATTGACAAAGCAGACAATAAAGGCCAATACACTTGTGCAAGAATCTGTGTGGAAGTTGACTTAGAGGTTGGTCTCCCCGAAGCGATTAAAATCACAGCGGGATAATGGCATCACTATCAAAAGCTGGACTATGAGCAACTACCGTTCAAATGCAGAACGTGTCATGAACACGGACATTTCCAACGGAATTGCCCCAAATCCTAGACCGGGACCAAGGAGGACGAGGAAGGATGGAAAGAAATCAAAAGAGGCAAGGCTATCCCTAGACCAACATAGAAGAAACATTCTGGCTCAGGGGAGAAGCCGCAGACCAATCTGAAGACCAATGAAGATCCAAAAGTTGGAACCTCCTCAGGTGGGAACGCAGAAACCATCGAGGCTCAAGAAGAATCTAAAAACACAATGAAGGAAGCAAAAGAAACGGGTACTGAAATAATCACCCCCCAGCCTCAAGAGGCAATGAAGGAAATAAAGATAATTAAGAACATATAAGCCTGGCCTCCGAATCTGATGAAGACTCAGAAGGAAGAACCTATGAATCAGATAGCTCACAAGTCACTCCTATCAAGTCAGCCAGGGGTCGAAAATCCAAGAAGAAATTGAGAGAGGAGAAAACCTATCGGGATGTTCTCCAAGGCTCCCAAAAAACTCTCAAGGGAATGATGAATACAAGGTCAGGGCGCAAGCAGGGCTCGGCTCCAAAAGGAGCCACATCCTCCCAAGCCAATAAATAATGAAGTACGTCTCCTGGAATTGCAGAGGATTAGGCAGCAAGCTAAATGAAGATGCCCTGAAAGATATAGTCAGAATGTATTTGCCTGAAATCCTCCTCATCCAGGAGACAAAGATGGAGGAAACTCCCCTCCTCAATGCTAGCAAATCCTTCTGGCGTAAAGGTATTGGATGTGATGTCAGTGCAAGAGGCGCCTCCGGTGGAATCGCTACCTTCTGGGATAGCTCTATCTATGACCTGATTCAAAAAGATAGCTCCTCCCATTGGATTCTCACGAAGCTCCTCCATAAAGACTCCGGCCACCAAGTAAGTATGTTCAATATATATGCTCCTGTTCTTCTTTCTGAGAAAAAATTATGTTGGGACTCGATTTTGTCTTATCTCTCGCTGAACAATCCTGAAAACATTATCATAGCTAGTGATATGAACGTCACTCTTGCTGCAAATGAGAAAAAGGGAGGCTCCCTGGTCAGGGACCCAGCTAGAGAATGGGTTGAAGACCTCATGTTGGGATGGGAGCTGGAGGATATCAAGCCCACATCTGGGAAGTTCACCTGGTCTAACAAAAGGGTGGGCCCAAACCATATCATAGCTCGGTTAGACCGATTTCTGGTTCAATCCTCTTTCCTAACTTGCGGTCTTATGGCCTCGTCCAAAATTCTGCCAAACAGCACCTCGGATCACAAACCCATTATTCTTGAGCTTTCCACGGATGAAAATCTTGGCCCTATTCCCTTCAGATTCAGTTCATTATGGCTTTAGCATGAGGGGTTCCAAGAGATGGTTTCAGAAGCCTGGAACAAACCGGTTCAAGGTTCCCCCTTCTATGTGTGGGAAGAAAAGCTGAGGGGGCTCAAAAGAAGACTTAAGGAGTGGGCTAGAACGCTGAAATCTCCCTTCTCCAAAAGGAAGGTGGCCCTGGACAGTCTTGCTGCCCATCAATTATCTTTGGAAAATTTTGTTGTCACCCAAGACCTTCTTCAGAGAGAAATTGACCTGCAGAAAGATTTCCACAAAGCAAGTAGGGAAGAAGAAGAACTCTAGAGGCAGAAATCCAGAGCTCTCTGGTTACAAGCTGGGGACAAAAATACCAGCTTCTTCCACAAGCAAGCTGAAGCCCGCAAGCAATTCAAATTTGTTAAAGAAATTCATCACCAAAATGTAGTGGTTAAGGATTTCGAAGAAATCAAGCGGGCAGCTCACTCTCACTTCAAAGATCTTTACTCCACCCTTGATGAACCACCAATGGATCCCCATGTCTATCCGATGAATTTGATCCCTAAATGTGTTCAAGATCCTAACAATGCTATGTTGACTGCTCCGATCAGCATGAATGAGCTTAGAAATGCATTGGACAGTATGGAACCGGACAAAGCTCCGGGACCGGATGGGTTCCCTGTTAGATTCTATCTTTCCTGTTGGGCCATAATCGAAAATGACCTTCTGAGAATGGTAAGGAAATCTCAAACTTGTGCAAAGATCGGAGGCGGCATCAATTCAGCGTTTCTGGCCTTGATTCCAAAAGAGAAAGGAGCAGCTGATTTCAGCAGATTCAGGCCAATCTCGTTGTGTAACTCCAGTTACAAGCTAATAACCAAAATTATAGCCAATCGCCTCAAGAAAATCTTACCTGCCATTATCCCTGAAAATCAAGGTGGATTCATCAAAGGGAGAAAGATTCTTGACAACATAGTGCTGGTGCAAGAAGCTGTTCATTCAAGCTATCACCGAAAGGAGAAAGGTATGGTGATTAATCTTGACTTGGCAAATGCATTTGACAGGGTAAAGCATGAATTCCTGTTTATGGTTATGAAGAAAATGGGCTTCTCTTCAGCCATCATTAACTGGATAAAAGCCTGCATTGCCTCTCCTTGGATTGCGCCTTTGGTAAATGGGCATCCTTCAGATTTTTTCCCAGCCTCTAGGGGCCTCAAACAAGGTTGCCCTTTATCCCCGCTTCTTTATGCGATTCAAGCCTCAGTTCTTAGCTTTCAACTGGACCATAACCATCAGACTCAAATCCTTCCTGGACTCTGCATGGTTCACCAGGTCAAAGACATAAATCATGCCCAATTTGCTTATGATACGCTATTGCTGGGTGGGGCAAGCATAAACTCTGCTAAATCCTTCAAGAAGGAGCTGGACAGCTACAGAGAAGTCTCGGGCAGCAAGATCAACTTTATAAAAAGCACAGTCTATAGCTGGAACTGCTCGGTCAAGGAATTATCAGATATTGTAAGGATTCTCCATATGGAAGGGTCCTGGGCCTGGGACTCCTTCAAATACCTGGGGATCCCAATCTTCAGGACCATTCCTAAAGTTCCCCATTGGTTGCCCTTGCTGGACAAGATTAAAAACATAATTCATGCCTGGGGAGCTTCATGGCTGAATAATGCAGGGAAGATCATTCTGATGAAAGCGGTCCTCTCAAGTCTTCCGTTATATCAGCACTCCATCCTCCTGGCCCCTAAAACCTTCATCAACAAAATGGAAGTTCTTCTCAGGCGCTTCCTATGGGAAGGGGGAAAAAACAACGAAAGAAGGTTGCACCTTGTTAAATGGGATACTATTAAAAAGCCATTTATGGAAGGAGGACTACAAATCCGCGATCTGGCCACTCAAAATCTGGCTTTGGGAACCAAGCTGCTCTGAGACATTGTCTCTGGAAAATTAAGTTGGAGCAAGAAGGTCCTATGGAGAAAATATTTTCATGGGAAGCGCCTTAGATGCTTGGACCAACCTCCTCGATCCTCCAAAGGTTCTCCTGTTTTTAAACTCTGCATCAAAGCTTTGGAACATTTTAGTCATAAGCTGTATTGGATTCCAGGTAATGGGCAAAAAATAAGAATCTGGGATGATCCTATTCTAGGTGATCAATCGTTGAGTCAGGTGGAAGAACTTACCAATATCAAAGACTGGCTCCAAGCTCGCAATCTGAACACTCTCTGGGACATCTCCTCTTGGACGGAGGATAGTCTCTGGGACAGCTGGCAACTGGGGGAGGTCCCTCAGTGGCTAGATGGTGAAGCCTCAGTTCTTTTGGATAATCTTCAAGGGAAAGCTCCATTAAAAGCTTCAGTAAAAGACAAACGAGGGTGGGGATCTGTCACAGGTTCGTATTCTGCATCCGAAGGCTACACAAGTATTATGGCCATTCCGAATGTTCCCCCAAATCCGGCTCAATGGAAATTTATTTGGGACTCCCCCTCTCTTCCCAAAATTGATTTCTTCTACTGGACGTTAGCCCACAACAGTATACTCACTCGTGATAATCTCCGCAGGCGTGGAATGGAAGGACCATCATGGTGCAATCTTTGCAAGTCAGAGGAAGAAACAGCTGATCATTTGTTCTTATCCTGCCCTTTTGCATTAGAATTCTGGAAAGGGGTCCTTATGCTAAATTCTGATAATTTCGAGCTCCCCAAGAACATCCTAAATCTTTTCCAAACCTGGAGCAAATTATCTTCATTTGGTCTTTCCAAAAATCTCCTTCTCAAAAATTGCTGGCTGTGGATCCCCAAGTTCGTATGCTGGAAGCTGTGGCTGGAAAGGAATAATAGACTATTCAGAAACGAAAGCTGCAATCTGACCAGAGTCATCATCAAAGTTAAAGCTCTATTGGGAGAAACTCTGGATGCCAACTCTGCCAAAAAGCCTGGAAAAGCTCTGAACAGAGAAGAGGAACTCTGGTTGAATGGTTTGGTCCCAAACCAAAAAGACTGTGCTATCATCGCTACTAGCGTCCACTCCAATTGGGAAATAAGGTTGGAGGAGCAAGAGTTCATTAAGTGGAGGTCGGCTCTGAATGAACATTGCCTTTTTTTTTACGGGGCCTCCAAAGGAAACCCTGGTTTCACAGGAGGCGGTGGGGTTCTATTGAGTCCGGATGGCTGAGGTGATCCGGTTTGCTTAGGGTCTAGGCAAGGAATACAACATCAGAGCGGAGGCTCTTGCTTTGTGGCAGGGTCTCTCTCAAGCGATCAAAGGCAACTTCCTATCCATTTCAGTCTTCGGGGACTCCAGGATTATTATCCAGGCGCTGAAAACCAAAAAGAATCCTTCTCAGCTCCACTTATCAACCATCCTCAGGAAAATTAGACTTATATTGCCCAAATTCCACAAGATCTCTTTCTATCACATTCCCAGGAAATTAAACTCCCAGGTAGATACAGAAGTCAATCAAGGCGTTCTGCGGAGCAAAAGATCGTTGTCTGTTAACCAGGTCGATTCCTTATGCAATATCCCCTAAGTAGTGTGTTCCCTGGACCTTTTGCTACTGACTTCATGCCCTGAGTCTGTTCTCTGTTGTAAGCGCAACCAAAGGATTTAAAAAGAAGGGCTCATTTCGTGGTGTTCTGGGAAAACTAATGATGAATCCGATCGATGTTCTGGAAGGATCTATTGCCTCTGGCTCCAATCATCTCCCAGCGTACTGCTAAAGTTCTGTAGATAATCTCAGCACTTTTGTATTCAATGCCTTCTGCTAATCATGGAGTTTAGTTTCCAGCAGTGGGGTACCTTCAATCTCCGCTTAACTGTATTATGTCTCAGGAGGAAAATTAGGCTCTCCACTATCGACTAGAAAAGCTCTGTAATCGCTCATTGCCACAACGTTGGCGCACTATAATAAAATTAACCGTTTCTGTCTAAAAAAAAAACAATTGCAAGGGTTTGACAAGATCTGGCTAATCAATATATATAAGCAATGACATGATGCTTGATAGTTCATAAATATGCTTTAAAACATTGACATGAAGCTTCATATGTTTTTGGGTTATGGATTGATTGAACTCGTTGTGATAACAAATTAGGGTTTTGACTTGATATCTGATGAGTTGCCTTGATGACATTTTCATGTGAGCATAATAACTTTCAATGGCTAATATTGGTATTCAATAATGGTTTTGGCCTCATTGTTTTTGGCACAATGATTAAAGTATAAACAATTGTGATTCAATATGAATTAATCTCACAATAAATAGATGGAACCTGCATGACTTATCCTTGGTGTATGCATTTAGTGACATAAATTATTTATATTATGATCATGAGGATGAATTAATGAAGTTTGGTTTGATATTGCTTGGTAAATGACAATTGCTGGCATGATAATAGATGAAGTCATAACTTGATGTGAGCTCTACCAGTCACCTAGTCCAAAGAATTTGTTACATTGATATTAATGATTTTGATATTAGTTTTGAATCTTAGGCTTGATAAGTTAATTTAGTTGATTTTATTGCACAATATCAATTTATGTAAGGTTGAGCATTTTGGTTTGATAAAGTGTTAAGTTTATAAAGCATTGTATGAATCAATCTCCCCGATCTTGATATGTCCACATTGATTGTTATCTGGGGCAGCCAAGATTAAGTGCTCATCCAAACCTCTACTTCAAAAAGGGTCCAAGATATGACTTTGATTTTGGTTTTATATATTGATGGTCTACTCTTGACAGGTAATAAGCCTTTGATGATCAAAGTAAGAGGGAGTTGGCTTCTAAAGATAGAAATAATGAACCATGGAATGATGAATTGATTTATGAAGTTTGGAAAAGAAAATATATATTGCAAAGCTATTGAAAAGTTTTTGGAAAGTGGAAATGCAAATCCTTGGACACTTCGATTGAATCTCAAGAAGTTGTGAAGAGATTTTGATGAACTTGACTTGGAAACCGACAGTTGATTGAAGCATTGATGTTCCATTTGAACATTCATCCGTATACATGTATGTTGTACATAGAACCTAAGTGAATTCATAATTAAGCTGCTTCATACACATTGAGTTATCGTTGAGCTCACTTCGATATATTTGCATGGGATGATCTATCTTTAGTCTGAGTCATTCCTACTATGATATGTGATTATTATTGATGAACGCATCTGGGTGCTACCTTAGTATGAGATCTGCCATGATATCTTGGATGAGAGGTCCATAGCATGACCAAGGTTGAGTACGATGTCACTGACATGACCAACTATGAGGCAAGAGGAAAAATCTCCTTAGAAAGTTGTTTTGGAAAGTTATGAATATGACAGGGACACATTGCAATAATATTGAGTGGATCTGATTGGCAGAAAATCCCGTATATAACTGGGATTGAGATACCTTCATTGAGACAGTGTTGTTGTACGAGACAAGCTTAGGCTTGTGATTTGCACCTTCTTGAGAGGGAGGATGACTATGGTGTCCTTTTTTTTATATGTATATTTTGTTCTAATATGATATTTGATTTGATGAATAGGAGACAATTGTTATTGACACATGTTGTTTACTATATATGAGCACGATGATATGTTATTGATCTATAGAGAGAATCATTGACCGAGGATATTGAGCCAACTATTACCCCTTATTTGAGCTCCTAGGATGTGGAATTGAGATGGAGGGCTCCTTGGGTTGAGGGATCTCTAGACAATATTGTGTCACCCCTATCTGCTACCCATAGGGTTGGATATGTTTCTCCCCTATCTTGGTCTTTGCAGAGTGACCCCAGTTGACATCATATCCACAAGTCATGCATGTTGGGATTGTCCCTCCTCGTCTAGCCAATGGGTTGAGGAGGCTTGGGGCATGTGATCCTTACCTTTTGATAAGTCAAGTATCTAGCCCAAGATCAGATTATGATGTAGGCATTCTACCACATGACTCTTAAGGGTCATTTTTAGGAAGATCGGTAGGCAATATGATGGGTTCAGATGTGCTCCCTTATATCACCTATTGCTCGATATTGGGTTGTAGATGTTTAGCTCCCCCATGAGATTTCAAGTTCAGTTGTGCTCCCTAATGTGATTATGAGATGCACTCTCCAATGTTGACACGGATCGTAGATTTGGCTCCTCGCTGATGTTTCCCAGGTGGTAACGTTGGGCTCCTCACCGGCAGTGATTACGGGTGGTAATAGTGGCTCACCGATGAATAGAGGGTGGTAGCTTAGGCTCCCCTCCATCGTCAAACTCTTCTTCTTTTAGGTTCGAGAATGTTAAACATATGAGTAGGGAAAATCAAGAGATAAGTAGGAATAAGCAAGAGATGAATTGAGATCAACAATTTCGATACAAGATGATGAGATACTTGATATTGGATATGATTTGATGACATGATACACGTGACATGATGCATGTGGAAGTATCCCTAGTTGAGATGGAGTGTTAAAATTCACAACTAGGGCCAAATTCCACTTTGGACAAATAATTTGATAGAGATGATGATTGCATTGAATTCCTCTTTTGAGAGGACCAAAATCAACCTAAGTATCATCAAATTTGGACAAGGGAGGGTGTATTTTTGGATTATAAGCCCACATGTGTATATTTGATTAGATCGGCCCTAAAGAAAAATGGACACCCTTGGAAGGATATAAATACAAGTGACCTCCACCTCATTTGGACATCATCATGAGGCATTCGTCTATTCTTTTTCTTGGTTTTGGCATGCATAGGTCCAAGGCACGTCCATGGAGAATGGTTTTGCACGAAGGAGAAGTTGCAGGGTTCAAAGCTCACATTTTTGTTTTAGGGTTTTGGGCCTCAATCTAATGTAGGAGCATCTAAGCACCCTTCATTAAAATCAAAATTCAAAGCTGTGAAAGAGTAAACGTGGAAAATCATGACAAACCGGGGCAAATTTTGTTTTAAACAGAGCTAAATCGATGGAATTAATAAGTCTCTAGAAGACTTATCTAAATGTAATTATCTACCATATAGAGATTTAGGGGTTGATTGAGCGATTGTGAAGGAAATCATGGATCTTAGATGATCCACGCTTTTGTAATTTTCTATATAAAGTGTCTGTGTTGTGTGATAGAGGGAGAGATTGGATACAATGTAACTGCAGGAGAATTTGTGACTAAGGCTGAGATGCCTTAGACTGTAATCTAGTTCTGTATATAATTGAAATATTGCGTGTTGTCTGGATTTTTGTGTATATGTATATTGTTTGCCTATAGTTTATATGTATGCATTGAAAGAGTTAAATTATGTGTTATAAGTTTACTAATCGACCATCGATCACTATAAGGATCGATGGTGATCCAATGATAATACAAGAGTTGTTGTATGGAGTGTTGTGAGTGCCTTAAACAGAGTATGGCAGGGTGAATTTGTGTGTAACGTGAAATTCCACCAATAAAGGAATAAGAGATCTGCACAGTGGAAACCATCGGATCGTCTAGATCGACGGATAATATTGGCGGAACGTGAGAAACTCGACAAATTCATGGAGAAACCCCAGAGTAGACCTAGATAGTCCAATCGACAGACCAACAGATCTAACAGTCATCGCGTGGCAACAAGTGCTAAAGTTTAACTCTAAAAACAAACCCGAGAAAACCATTGAAATGAGTTTAGAGTTCAGAAGGATCAGACCGTTCGTTTAAAGGCGATCGGACGCATATCACCTGCAAACAAGCGCGGCCGTTAATTCTAAAAACGGACGCAGTGATGTTTTATACAACGGGCTTAAAACCTCGTTGAGTTTCGATAATCGTGACCGTTCATTGATTGATTGATCAGATGGTAATCACGCGGGAAAGTGCGTGCAAGTTAACATTTCGGGCGAACCCAATATGTTATCAACACGGGTTAAATTTATTTTGGTTTTGGTCTTCACCGTTTGTTGGGTGATTGGTCGAGTTACGTTGTATTCTACTGTTTGTTGTGATTCCGCAAATTATGGGTTTATTGTGAAATCCACCTATTAAAAAAGCTTGCAATATATACGTGGACCCATAACCCACAGGTCCACACACGTAATTTTGTAAAGATGCATCTTTGTTGTGTAAAAGTGGCTTAGCTGTCATCACAATCACATGCATATATAGAGAGATCTCGATTGCAATCACTCGCTATCAAGATCATCCATGCGGCTGAAGATTTTCAGTCACGCGAACAACACATCCTCCATGCGACTGGCATCTATCGTTTCTGAGTCACAGTCGGAGGATTTCCAAAGGCTAATTTTCACTGCAATCGTTAGCTCGCAGGCTCAAGGGAGTGACTGGAACCTCCCAATGGCATGCATGACTCCTCCTCCATGTGACTGGAACCGGAATTTTGAAGTTTACACTCATTAAATATCGTGTTTGGCAGATTGATCGCAAACAGTGACAGTTCATTACATGCTTCAAAAGAAGGGTTTTGAGTATAAGCATGGTTAGGTTCATCTCACGGATATTGTTTAGTTGATTTTTGCTAAATAGTTGTATGGATGAAGATATGTATCATTGTCCTCTCTTTTTTTGAATCAATGGCAACCTAATAAGAAGAAGAATTTGAAAGGTTTTCCCCATAATGGGTTTTGCCCTAGTGTCCCACCAATCCTGGGGCCTCTATGTGCAAATTCTTTTCTTTTATTGTTCCTTTATGTTATGTTGCATTGATGATGATATTGTTCTTTTTACATAGTTGCATATTTTTTGAATAACGATGTAAATCTAAATAATGTTATGATGTTATGGGGTGAATTTAATGTGTAAATGAAGAAATGCAATTATCAAAGCAAAGAACAAAATAGCCCTGAGAAAAACTAACACTAAATGATAAAAGGGATTTTGAGGATCAGTTCACAACTTTTTGTCAATTTGGCTTTGGAATTACTCTCAGAGAGAGAAGAGCATCAAGAGGATAAAGCAAGCAAGCAAGTAAAGGAAGGCAAAGGAAGGACAAGGAAAGCAAAGGAAGGACAAGGCAATCAAAGGACAAGCAAGGAAAAGTTAGATCAAGTAGCTTCAGCAGGAATCCTTGCAGGTAACAAGTTGCATGTGTGATTTCCTAGCTGGTTTGTGCATGCATGTGTGTACTTGGTTCACTTGTTGTCATTGGCATGGGTTTTGCTTGGTTTGACAGTGATTCCAGGCTTGCCTTGCCATTTCCGGATAACCATGGTGTGATGGGATTCATTCTTGGTTGAGTTTTGGATTGCCGGAACGTTTTGGATCTAGGTGAGGTGGTCTCAGGAAAATCCCAAGGGTTGGGGGTCGAGATGGTTTTCTCTGGGAAGCCCTCAATAGGTGGGTGGAGACGGGAAAATTCCTCAAGGGATGTTTAAAGAATTCTAAAGCATCCAAGATTGGTTTGGTATTGTGAACTCAGTACTAGTTTAGGTGAGATCATGGTAGCATGAGGGTGAAGGTGGTTTAACCTTTGGATTCCCTTAGCTGTTTATGTATTGGTTTATCCCATGAGATCCTACATTCATGCTTGGAATATGGCACATGGGTGATTGGCTGAAAGAAAGATTTGGTTCAGCCCAATCTAAGGTCAGGTGGTACGTGAAAGTCTTTGAATTGGTTGGATTTTGCATATGTTAATAAGAGTTAATTTCATCTTGTACTTTATGAGTAAATGTACGTGTTATGATGTGGCTTTTATGGTTGTTCTATCATTGTTATTATCCTGGTTATATGTTGGTTATAAGCATGGTTTTATGACAGATTCTAGTTATGGCTCTTATCATGTTTTGATTGGTAAATGAATGGTTATTAATGCATGACCTAATAGATGTTATTGTAGCTATGGTGAGAGGGCATTAGACCTTCTTGATGATTGTCAAATAAGTTTCAGATCTCTATGTTACGCTATGCATGCATGACCTGTAGATTTCATGTTCACCATGTGTTTGACAGAATATTTGTCTAGAGAATTTTCGGCGAAATCACATAAATGATCTTTTGTCGACGCGTTTCGAACCAACCAGTGTGGTTCATCGTCAGGACAAGTTGAAGAAACAGATCCAGCATAGCATGCTAAATAGTTTGAGTAGAGATTCCAACGGCTAAATCTGACTAAAGGACCCAGGTCCAAATTAATTTAATATTGTTAATATATAATTTATTTTATGGAAATAAGTTAAATTAGGTAAAAAAATAATTCATGGTTAGTTTTAAAAAACTAATTAATTTGATTATTAAATTAACAAAATATATTTTATAATATATATATATAATATATATATTATATTATAAATAATATATTATATATAATATTGAATTATATTATATATATATAATACTATTACAATAATATATATATAATAATAAATTTACTTAAAATTAAATATATATTTAAAATAATACATAACCATAGAAAAAAAAAGGTAAATAAATTCATGGTTAGTTTTTATATTTTTATATTAAAAAATAAAAATATATAAAGATAAAAAATAAAATGAATATATATATATGAACATATAATAAAAATTTAAATAATAAATAAATATAAAAACCATGATTTATTTACCCTTTTTCTATGGAAATTTGTAATTAATTTAAATAATAATAATATTTTAAGTAAATTATTATTATTATTATATTATTGATTAGTAAAATATATATATACATATATATATATATATATATATAAAAATAAAAATATATATTATATTTTGTTAATTTAAAAAAATAAATAATTAGTTTTTAAAAACTAATCATAATTTAATTTTTACTAATTTAACTTATTTCCATAAAATAAATTATATATTAAAATATTAATAATATTAAATTAATTTGGACCTGGGTCCTTTAGTCAGATTTAGCCGTTAAGTTAGCCGTTGGAATCTCTGCTCAAACTATTTAGCATGCTATGCTGGATCTGTTTCTTCAACTTGTCCTGACGATGAACCACACTGGTTGGTTCGAAACGCATCAACAAAAGATCATTTATGTGATTTCGCCGAAAATTCTCTAAACAATGTTATGGATCACAGAAGTCTAAATTCCTTAGAATATTTGTCATGGTCAGGCCTGGTTAGGTCAAGTTCTTGTCTCATTTTTGTGTTAATGGCTTTGTCCTAGCATCATTCATCATTATGGAAATTTTTGCCAAGTTATGGCCAAAGGTTTAGATCCTAGCCCTGAAAAAGTGGCTCAGCTTATAGAGTCGCATGCACAGAACTGAGAATTCTAGACTGCAGTCACTAGGAGGAAGGATTATCCATGTGACTAGAGGGTTATAGTCATTGGCTTTCCTTTCTATGCAAGCATCTGGGAGTCCATATCACTAAAAAGGCAAGTTAACTCAAGGTTATAGCACTTGGAGTGGTTGTTTGGATCCTGGGGGTCCTGTAGCTCTTGGGGAAGGTCAGTAAAGTTTCGGTTTGTTGATTCCACTTCCTTAACTGTACTTAGGAGGTTGAGTCATGTCATAGTATCCCTCAACTCATGTTTACCCCCATAGGCCGGTGAAGGTGGGTAAATGTGGGAGGTGGCGTTACATTAGTCAATTCAATGTTCTTTCTTTTTCACTGATCCAGGTGGATATTGGTGGCTTCCCGCCAATTCCACTTGGACCCCCACCATTGTTTATTTCAGTTTTTACGTTTCCTTAATTGTAGCACATTTTACTATTTTTTTTAGTTTTTCGGGTCCTAAACTTTTGGAGCCGTTTTGAGGCCCTAAATGACGTTTTTTTGGCAATCTACCGCCAACAATTTTCTATCTAGAATTGCATTTTCCTTTGTATTCCTTGGAGAGATATTTCCAATGGGTTATCATGCATGTCAAACGGAGATAATATGACCAAGTCATGACCTGGGGAAGCTGGTTGTCTAACTTACCCCAACGGGGCCCATAAACTATTGGTGTTGCATCTCCTCGTGTTAGGGTTTTGGTTGTTTAGGGTTTGCCCTTATTGTTCAATAATAAAAAGGCCCTTGAGCCTCATTGTAACGTAGTTCAGAGGCATGTATCCGCCACACCTCTTCTCAGAGATAAGCTTTTTTCGCCCGAGCTAGTCTTATTTCCATTTTGTTTGTAAGCATATTTCAGTATTTAATGTTAATGAAATGAAGTGTTATTTCTACTGCACTTTGTATTTGTAGTTATATCTTTAATTTTTTGCAATCCTGTTTAAATCCGGATCAATGGTATTAGAGCAGTATGCACTTTCTCTATTTTTCTTTGCATGTCCCCCACGAGGTTGGGATATAAGGAGTTAGGGCTTCAACTGGTCAAACCTTTGCAAGATTAGCCTCGGAAATCCCGATGGCCTCCCATGGCGAATGAAAATAAAGACAAGGGGGCAGGAGATCCTATCGAAATCTTTCTCAAGGAAGCCCTCAAGCGACAAAGGAATGCGATGATGGACAACTTTGCCTAGATCCTTCAACGGCTACCTAGGGGCGACACATGTAATTCCGACAACTACTCTGGAAGCACCACACCCTTTAAGGTACAAGTTAACTTTGACATTCCCATATTTGAGGGTCAGATAGATGGAGATGTTGTAGATAAATGGTTAAAATATGCTAGAAGGATATTTTCCCTTTCATGATTTTTCCAGTAGGGAAAAGATCACCTTTTCACTTCTCAAAGTAGCCCCCACGTTAAGGACTAGTGGGAAACCTACTATGAGTAGAAGGATGAAAGTAAAAACACACTATTTTCAGCTGCACCCACTTGGAACTCGTTCCAAGATTCCATCACGGAGCAGTACTACCCTGTCAGGAGCTATGAGGATAAATACATGAAGTGGACAACGCTGCGACAGGGAAGGGATCAAGATGTGTTGGAGTTTACCAATGTTTTTCATACCCTTTACACGAAGTCAGGTATCAAGGATTCTGAGAAGCATTTGGTTCTCAAGTACCTCGGTTGCCTGCATAGGTACATCCAGGACGAGATGGAATTCCTAGACATCTCCTCACTCAA
>APFE030614660.1:0-23976 GCA_000404065.3 Pinus taeda
CTAATTCAAGTTTTTCCATTACTGATTTGGGCATTAGGTTATGAGAGGCCCCTGAGTCAAACATGGCATTGTGTAACACTTTGTCATGAATATTTAGGCTTACATAGAATGGAGGAGTCCCTCCATCTACTGATTTTCCATTGACTTCTGAGCCAAAAATCAGCTCTGGTTGGTCATCCAGAATATTAACTACATCCCTATTCTCTGGTACTTGCAATGAGCTATTAATTTGTTGTCTGAAGACCTCATGTTTGGCCAGTTCAGAAAGAGGAATTGCTATTTTCAGTTTTCCAATTTCTGTCTCTAGATTGAAAGGTTTCTCCACCTGAACTTTTATATTGTGAGCAACAAGTTTTTCTTTTTCTGCTGAATTTTAGGTGACCATGTCCTGGTCAGGTACACTGTTTTGGGGTATGCTTGGATTGGGTCTATTTTCTAGAGGTCTGCCCAAGATTTCTGTTGGAAGAAGTGGTGTAGATGTAGGTTTTACTGGAGGCTGTATATCAGATACATCTTCCACTATGACCTCTCTTTGGAGTTTTTTATCTGAGGACTATGTTAAGACAGCTTTATCACTGGATTTCTTGGGCAGTTTGGTGTTTTTTTGTTTGGTATTCTCAGGTACATCTATGGTTCTACTTCTTAACTTGTATTGTTTGTGTACTTCATACACTGCTGTGTCATACCCTTCTCTGAAATGAAATGACTCACCAGATTTTGCTTGGAATTGCTTGTATTCTTGGGCTTGTTGATCATCTTGTGTTAAGAATACTTGTTGTTCACTGTCCAAACCCATTAAATTGATGTGGGGATCTTCTATTTGTTCACTAGTGGTTGAGGCCTTTTCATAGTTTTCTTGAAATGGAGGTCTGATATTTTGATCAGGACCAGTCCTTCCAGCATTTGGGTTTTGGTTTTTTCTAAAATTGGGATTCCTAGTAGTGTTGCTTGTTTTCTCTTCCCAAGAGGACTTTCTCTCCATGGTCTCAACTCTATCTCCCAACCTCTCCATACCCTTCATGATTGCATCTAGCTTTTGGTCAAAGGTTGAGGGTTCCTCTTTAAATGTTATTCTTCTCTCATTTTTTGCTCTGGTTCTCTTGGCAATCAGGTTTGCCTCCACACTTACAGCTATATTCTGCATGTCTGCAAGACTTGGAGGTGCTCTTTCTCTTAATTGATATGCCATTTCTGGGTCAAATTCATCAGGGAATTTGATCAAGGCCAGATCAGGTGGAGGTCTCAAGTTTTGAGGGATGGCGTTATATACATTGTTGAACCTAGCACAATAATCTTGCACTGTTTCTTGTGGACCCCTTTTCAAGTTATCATACTCTGTTAGTATGTGTAGAGGGTCTTTCTTCTTTTCCCATCTGTTTAAAAAACTTAGGTATAAGGAATCATGATTGAGTATAGAATTTGCAGCTAGAGATCTAAACCAGTTCCTTACATCCCCTGTCAAACTTTGGACAAAAATTTTCATTCTTACATCTTCATCATCTATCTCATAGTTCTCAAAATATTCCTGCATTCTCTTGGTGTGTTTCTGGGCTGTATAAGTGCCAGTACCATCAAAGTAAGTGATTTTTCTTTGATAGTCTTGGGGCATTGCCCCTGGATTTGCAGGCAGGTGTAAAGGAGCATATCTAGCCATATTTGCAGGGATAAAAGGGACAACAAGAAGGAGTGGAACAGCTGGAACAATAGGGAAAATAGGAGTAAGGTGTGTTGGGGATGGAGGAGTGGGGAAACTACCTTGGGAAGTAGATGAGGAACTAGGATAAGTAGGGGTTATGTGAGGGTGAACTGATGCTTTGACAGGAGTAGGAATATAGCTCTGCTGAATTGGTTTTGTATCTAAATCTGAGAGCTCTCCTAGTTGTTCTTGTTTCTTCAAGATCTTGGGGATTAAATTGGGGTTTTCAAAGACAGCTGGGGGGTTGGGGTGAGGGTTGGACCTACGAGATTTCTTCTTTGGAGCCAACTTCTGAGTTTTCTTTCCTTGGTATCTTATGATAAGGTCTAAACATGAAGCTTATTTCCTTTCAATTGGTAATTTTGAAATAAGTCCCCAACGGTGTCACCATTAATGTTAACACTCATGTTGTTCCCTGCTTCCTAAAGGGAATACGGCCGAGGTAACCACTGACCAATCTTTTAGCTACAGGTCCTAGCTTACCTGTAACCAGAGAGGGCTCTCTCTTTATAATTTAGCTTTGTTGGTGGATGATTTTAGGCTAGTTATGGTGTGCTGTTTTTTTTGAGTTTGGTGGGTTGGTGAATTCAAACAGAGCTGAGGTATAGATTACAGAACAATTTGGTCCATTGGGCAATGGAGTTCAGGTAGTGTGCTGCTGAAGAATGTTTATGAAGATAGAGTATTGCTGCAAAGCCAGATAGGCATATGTGGAACAATTTATCAAATTTTTTGATGAAGTTATGGAATTAGTGAGCGAAAGGCAACTAAGAATCTTTCACTATGCTAACAAAGGAAAAATGAAAGTATTGCTTAAGAGAAGTTAAGAATTCTTAAACAATATTCACAATGATAGAATTAGTTTAGACATGAGCAATTAAGAATTCATATCCGTGGCTAATCCAGAAGAAGACATATTTAGAAATAGAGATTGAGCATAGGGTGTTCAAACAAATCCTAGGCTATTCTTTTTCTCTATTTACTATGATCATGAAAACATATGAATTATGGAATACACAGAAAACACATACACAGTTTCAGAATAACTTATTGTTCCAGCAAATGACACAGGAATTCTGTAGCACAACAGGGCTATTCATTTCCATCTTCAGAGATCATAGGAACCAGGAACTCCACCAGCAATTTGTATTATCAAAATGTCTCAAGTATACAATAGAGCTCTTCTGAAAGAGTTTCACTACAACCGAACCTCAATACGTTCTTTGAGGGGATATATATACAAAATGGGATACAAAATATCTCAATAGTGAGTTATTGTGCAATAAATTGCACCACCAACTCTCTTACAAAAAGTAAATGAAGGAAATAACTATAGCATTTAATGTTGACATGGCAACTATCTTTCTGTCAGACAACTTTTGACTTTATGGCTCAGGAAAGTTGGTTGTAGCTGTGCCTTTAATTCTGCGTTAGTGGAGCCTGCTGTCTGGGTGCTTTAGCGAGTCACTGTACGGATGCTTCCTGTGATACCTGCATGTTGATCTGTCTGCTGACCTATACTGTGACTGAGCTCTGATTTTTCACAAAAAAGAAAATAAAAT
This sequence comes from Pinus taeda, assembly GCA_000404065.3. Lineage (NCBI taxonomy): Eukaryota > Viridiplantae > Streptophyta > Pinopsida > Pinales > Pinaceae > Pinus > Pinus taeda. Next base: position 3,259 of record APFE030614660.1, read on the forward strand.
AGTGGCATCACTTGGGCAAAATTTCAAGCATTGCCTGCCACCAATCAGCTGGAGGTAGCTGATGTCTCCTTATCTTCACCAGGGTTTCATATGCTTCTGTATATCTGTAGAAGTTTGGAGGCACTTCAAACAGATGTTTTATCTCATGCTCAATAAAAAATAGATTTTCCAGTTTGTCATACAGAGACTGCTCAGAGGGAGGCCCTGTTTCTTCTGTGGAGCTGCTGGATGGTGTTATTTGATTTTCAACATAATTGTTGATCCTTGTGATATACTGATTATATGACAGCAGTTGTCCTGTGCCAGTCACTAGGCTTGGCAGTCCTTTGTCCTGTAACACTATCATTTTTGCCCTGAATTCATCAATTTCTGCCTTCATTTCCTGACATTTTCTTTCTAGAGTTTGAGTGAAGTTCCTCAATGTTAGCACTTTCTTAGCTGTCAGGATGGTGTCTGTTCTGCTGTTTATCTCTAGAGCTGCCAATTCCTCCCTAGTGTGGTTATTGAGGAAATGTATCATTTTATTGGCTTGCTCAGGCATGATTCCTAGTGCTGTTCTGGCTCTTTGTATTTCAACATGAGCCATGCCTATTATTTCAACCTGCTCATGTATGGCCTGGATTGACCTCCATTGGTCATGTATTGATTGGCCAATTTTGGCCCAAATTATCTTCTTGATTTCAGCTAAGGTCTTGCCTAGAAGCAATTCCTTTTCCAAAGTTTTTACTTTGGCCTCCAAGGCCTTTATTTCTCTTTGCTTTTCTGCCACTGTCATCTTGGGCTTATCATAGCTGGCCTCTAGCTTGGCTAGTCTATCCTTGGCTTCATTTATTTATGTCACATGAGTTTCAAGCTCTTTGACAGCTTTCATCAAGTCCTCCATACTCATGTTGGATTCTGCTGCTGCTGTTGCTCCTGTTGTTGATGTAGTTGTGGTTGGTGCTGGAATGGCAGGAGGGGCTGCTGCTGCTTGTGTAGGAGGGGCAGGTCCAAGAGTTGTAGATGTTTGAGGGGGCTTGGAGGTTGACTCCCCTTGCTTGTCCTGCAATGCCTTCTCTAATTCTGCTTCCATTTGCAATATTCTTTGATTCATCATCAGAAGCATATCCATGGCATCATCCACTTGCTTTTCTTGTGCAAGTTCTGCTGTTTGAGGGTGAATGGTTGGAGGCAATTTTGCCTGCTTTCTCAGTGCAACAATGTCATCCTCTTTTTTCTTCATAAGGGCCCTAACACCCTTTGGATACTTTGGGTCATGTCCCAGATCAATGATTATGTATTCCAAAGTCTTTATTCTGTTGTCCTTAGCAGAGGAAGACAACCTTTCCAAATCAAGCTGTGTATTTGTGTTCTTTAGTGCTTCTTTTAACTGATGGGCCAGCATGGCCCTGTCTGCAAGTGTGGCATACACCATTTCCCCAATCTGTTTGTGCAGTTCTATCTGATCCATGGGGTGTATGTCTTTAGAAAAGACCTCCAAGTTTGTTCTTAAGTAATCTGCAGAGGTTTTGGGATGTGGAACTTTAGGCTTCAAATGAGTAAAAATCATTTTTTCCTCTTTGATATCATAGGCAGCCATCAATCTTTGTTTTTTGTAGGGAGTTGCTTCAAGAATTGATCATAGAGTTGCACTCTCAACAATTCAATTTGTGCCTTGATCTCCATGAAGCCTCCTTTGATCCCAGCTGGTTTCTTGCCCTGCTGCCTTGAGGAGGATACCTCTGTGCCTTGCTGCATGGCCTGTTCCAGCTGAAATGAACTAGTGGCAGTCTGCTGGCTGGATTGTCTTTCTCTGCTGTGGCTTTCTACCCTTTCCTCACTGATGTCTTCTTCCTCTGTTTCAAGATCAACCCTTGGCCTCTTGGCTTCTGGTTGCTGTGTTGACCCAGTTGGAGGTGTGACCTCCTCTCTATCTCACTTTTTTCCTCTCTCTTCATTGAGAGGTGTTTGCAAAACTGGGATTTGGGGTGGTCCAGTTTGCTGTAAAGGGGCTTGCCCTTGAGTTTGATCCTTTGAGGTGCTGGGCTGCCCTGCCTCTGTATCTTGCTGTTCATCCATTATTTCTTTGCCTTTTGCTGTAGTGGTTGTTGTAGATGCTTGCTGGGTAGTCTGTGCAGCTGGAGCAGTGGATGTGCCTTCTCCTACTTGGACTGGTTGCTTGAACAGGACCTGTTGACAAGAATCCAAGGCAAGAGTTTTCTCTAAATCTTTCACAGTTTGCTCCATTTTTTCTTCCTGAGTAAATTCTTCTACTATGGATTCAGGTACCCATTCATCTTGGTTGGAAAAGTGTTCTATTTGTGGATATGGGCAATGTTTATAGGCTAGCAGCCTATACTTGACTCTCCTAGCACTAATAAAGCCTTCAGGGTCATAAGGGACCCACCAGAAGCTTCTTTTAAGTTTGAGCTGCTGCCCCAATATTTGATCAGCTTTCTTGCCCAAGCATCTTTCTTGTTCATGAATGAATGGGCCTAGGTGGTCTCTGAATTTGAGAATTAGCTTTTCTTCTTGGCACTGTGGAAGTGTGTAAGATCAGAGTTTATGAGTTGTCTTATAGTATTCCAGGGCAAACAACCTCATAGGCACATACCTTGGGAGCTTGTAGGGACAGAGCTCACAACCATAGATTCTGATAACTGTGTGATTTTGGTATAAATACCAATCACATATTTTGTAGTTCCTGGACAACTGTAAGATTTTCTGCATATCTTTGGATAATCTGGCAGGAGGAGTCCTCTTTAAGAGGCATGTGACTGGATAAACAAATTGGTTAATAGATTCACAGTATGAATAGGGAGAATTCTGGACTTGGTGGAAGACTGAAGACCAGAAGATGACAGACCTCCTCTCACCCTGTGAGTCTAGCTTCTTGATTTGGCACTGGAAGCAATCTGTCTGATAATACATGAACAGGTGATAGATGTATGATGAATATTTAAATATTTCTTCCCTTTTCAGCCTTGACAGTTGGTCATGCATCTTGTTGGCAATATACTTGGCATAATTGTATTTTATAGCAGGGGGCTTCTCAAGGCTATATGCAGATAGCATGACCAGCACAGTTTCATCAACATGCTCATTTGTGGTGAACCCCAGCACAGAGGTTAACATGTCCACCAGCAGCTTGCCTACCTCATTGAAATTTGCATATGAAAAAGGAGGTGGCCCAGAAGGTTGGTAGTCTGCCTTCATGAAATTTTTGGCCACTACAACAATGTCTGTGTTAGAGAGCTTGGAGCCCTCATCCAGCAAGTACTTAATGGAAAATGGGTATAGCAGCTGGGTTTGTTTGTAGTTCAACATTTGATTGATGGAGTCTGGTGTTATATAAAAGAGGATGCTCCCAGATGGAGACTTCACAGCTCTGAGCTTCTGGTCATAGTTTTCTGCACAGAGGTGAATGACTTCAGGAAAGACATTTACAGATGGTAGGAAGTAGGTGGGCAGATTGGACTCCCAGATGCCATACATGTCACTGTTGTCCAAGTGACTGTTCCTCAGCTGGCAGAAGGTCTGTAAGTGGTTCCTCTCTGCCACAAAATCTGCAATGAGGAAATCAGTGTCTACCAGTGGCATAGCTTCAAGCTCTTTATTGGGTGGATTAACAGGAGCTACGTCCAGTGCAGATGGAGTGGTCATGTTTGATTTTAACTGGATGTTTACTTGAGTTTAGGATTGGTGCAAAGGCTGAGGAATGCCCACTAATTTGTGTTTGGCAGTGAGCACCCTGAGAGTATGAGGACACTCTTACAGGTTTTGATAAACTGTGGGGCACTCTGTTGGAAGAAACCAGAGTGTGTTTGAGCTAATTAGCTGGTTTTTCAGGGGGAACTTTGAAAAGAGGGATGAGTGTGCAGTTTTGCGGGCTTCTAGCCGGTAGCTCGGCTTTTCCAATTAGTTCTTAATGGTGGATTTCGCAGAAGGGCACGGGTTTGCTACAGAGCCTTGTGGTGCGGGGATTTTACCAGGTCTTTGGTGGTTTTAGTGGACAATTTATCTGTGAGGAGCTTTTTTACAGAGTTTCTTTACAGGAATTTAGGAGAAAAATAGGAGAAATACGGTTAAAATAGGTCGCCTATGGCAAATACCTGGTTTTCTTGGTGTAGGAGGCGTCAAGCTGGATCAATTGCAGGTATTTGGGTTGATGATGAGGGCGGAAACAACTTTGGTGGGTGAATTCTTGATTTCGGCAGTGAACGACGTCTTTTGCATGCAGAGTGCTCCGGAAACGACGAATGAAAATGACAAACAACGGTCATTTCCCATCTTTTTATGCACTTTTGGCCCTTTGGCGCATTTTTGGTGATGACATCATGCTGACGTCATCATGGGTCCAGGTATGGTAGGGTGACATGGCAGCTAACGTGGGTGGCCAGGTGGCGGTGACATGGTGGCAGGGCAGGCAGGTGGACGGACGACGTGGAGGTGACGTGGAGCCGCGGTGGCGAAAAGGTGAGGTGACGTCATGCTGATGGGGGTGTGACGTCAGCGAGGGGGGATGGGTGGTAAGCGATTTCCCCAGAGGCCCCATAGGTGGTAAGTGGTTCAAGGGGCGGGGGGGGGCTCTTAACAGTGCGGGAGGCCGACGCGTGGCGGGGGTACGGCGGTGAAACCGCCAATCCCCCAGATGCAAAAGGTCGGGCATGTTCTGTGGGAAAATGACCACCCATCGTTGGATTAGATCACCCACGATCGGGCGGCTGGCGAGGGAAACGATATGACGGCGTATTAAAAGAGGGGGACTCGCCGATTATTTTATTGGTTTTAAATAAATCGCGCGCGGGGGGGTCTTTAACCTTAGGATTTGGGTTTTTAGGTTTATTCGCGCCTATTTATAAATGTTTTTATTTGAAAAACATTATAATAAATGCATTTAGGGCGGAAAAAAGGGGTAGGAAGGGTTAATGAGGGCGGGGACCATGGATTTTTGGTTTTTAGCCAAAGTTTTTTATTTGAAAACCATAGTTTAGGGTCAAAGAGGGTTAATATTAACCCCTGATGGGTTAATATTCCCCAGGAGAGGGCTATATAGCTATAGTGCTAAGGGGAGGGTATTTATATAGATTTTTTGGGAAATTTTTCATAGATCTTTATAGAATTAGAGAAGGGGGGACTTAGGGAGCTAAATAATATATCAGTTGTTAATATGACATTGTGAGGTGAGTGTAGGGGCAAAGCTTAAGTTTTAAGAAGTAAAACTTAGGAATGGAAGATAAATGAAATGAGAGTAAAGATTTTTACACAAAAAATGTGGCTTCTTTTCCTTGATTGAACTTCATAGTTTGACCTGGTACCCTGTCATGAACTGAAGTGGAACAGGACACTTGAGCAGATCTTAAGGTCCTTGGGGATGTTAGTAAATGATGTTTGGGGAAAATAGGGGAAATTAGACATGCTTCCAATGTTTTGTCCTCAAACCTCTGCTTTGATGCCAATACCCTGAATGGAATGAGCTTTTGTACTTGATAAGCCAATTGGTGATGGCCCTTCATTTCTGCAACCTTGCACTACTTACCCAACCTAGTAATCCTAACATTTTTTCTTCACTTGAAGTGGGTGCACTTGAATTAGCAGACCCTAATTGTTCTCTTTTTCTTTTGACTGCCCTCCTATCTAAATGTACCCTTATTTCTTCCAAGGACCCAGATTAAGAAGTTGGGCTCCTTCATTCCTCTACCTAGCTAGTCATCTGCCAAGCTTGAGCTGTTTGGACAAGAAACATTCTCTATTCTGCAACAATCAATTTAAACATGGCATGGTCCAGATTAGGCTATTGGGCTATCCATTAAATATTATTAGCAGCAGTATTTGTAGAGTATGATACTGCTCAAAGATAGTAGTGGCATTTTGATTGGCCACTTTCTTGGTCTTTAGTTTGGGGCTCATTTTCACTTTTCTTCCGACCATTTGTTTTTCTTGCCTTTTGATTATTCTTTTAAGGCATACCCTCTTTTCATTTTTTAATTTTGATAGTATGTACACAAAATATGGAACCTTTGCAGCCTGCAATGATGAACATATTTAGCCCTTCCACTGTCAATCATGAAAGATGAAACCTATTAGTATAGGAACCTAACAGTGGCTGCACATGGGGATGGCTTTTCCTAGAGGAAAGCCAAGAACAACAGGTCAGATGGCTTTATTTTCCTTTCTTCACTGCAGTGAATCCCCTTCGGTATTGACACCTTTGATCTGAATCTAATGAGCTGATATGCAGTGCCTCATGACCTCCTTTGTACAAGAATTACTACTTGGTGTTCTACTGACCTGTATCACTGCTTATCATTGGTTCTCTGTTCTGTAGACCTTCCTCAAATTTATTTATGGGGCTCTTCAAGCATCTATGTCATTTTTGATATGGTTTTGCTGATCATTCTTCAAAATCTGTTGTGGTTGTTCTTTTATCTATCTGCTGTAAGAAGGAAAAAAATGATGAAAATATAGATATTTATGTACAATATGTGACTGTGCTATGCTCATGGGTCATAATAGTGTTTGAGCATTCTCCCATTCACTGGGCCTTCATCATTATTTGACTCATCCATACTCTTTAGAAAAAAGGTGTTATTGCCTTGCACAGCTTGAATTACAAATGGTCCTTTCCATAGAAAGTCAAATTTGCCATGCTTTCCTTTGTCTTCCCTCCTAGAGTCCCATTTCAGTACTTTGTTCCCTATGAAAAAGTCTTCAGCTTTTGTTCTTTTGTCAAACACCTTTTTCAGTTTCTCTTGTAGAACCTGGGTTCTATGATACACTTCTTCCATTGTTTGCTGTAAGTGAATTGTTTGATTGATCCTCCTCTGGATATCATTGGGTTCAGCCTATATTTCCTGCAGCAATTTGATCACAGGGATCCCAAGAGATGATGGGAACACGGCTTCCAGGCCATAAACCAACTCATATGGGCTAGTACCAATAGATATTTTGGTGGTCAACCTATCTTCCCATAGTGCATTTACCAGCTTTTTATGCCAATTTTTTTTGTTCTCCTCCAAGACCTTTTTAATGATGTTGATGAGGATTTTATTGGAGGACTCAGCTAGGCCATTTCCTTGAGGGTAATAGGCTATTGAATGCCCTAGGGTGATATGATATTTGTGACAGAAGCTAATCATTCTCTTGGATTTAAAGGCAGCTGCATTATCTGTCATGATTTTCTCTGGGCAGCCAAATCTAGACAAGATATTGGTTTCTAGGAATTGTATGATAGTTGAGTCATTTGCTTGTCTACAAGGTATGGCCTCTATCCATTTGGTGAAGTAATCAGTAGCTATTAGGATCCATCTATGCTAGCCTGAGGATGAAGGGTGAATTTCCCCAATGAAGTCTAAGCCCCATTGTTGAAATGGTTTTTTCAGTTGAAATGGGCTTGAGGGGTAAGGGGAGTAACTTTTTCTTCCCTTCAAAGATCTGACATTTATGACATGACATTACAAACTTTTTTGAATCAGTAAACAGGGAGGGCCAATAAAATCCATCCCTCAGGATTTTATCAACTGTGGATTTCCAATATAAGTGCCCTCCACAATATCCTGCATGAAATTCTCTAAGGACCTTATCAGCTTCATCTGAAGTTAGGCAGTTAAGCAGGACACCTTCATGATTTTTCCAAAATAAAACATTGTCTATGATACAGAATTTTGAAGCTTTCAATTTTAGAAATCTCTTTTTGGTTCTGGATAACCCTGGAGCAGCTTGTAGGTTTAATAATACAAAGCATATGTCAGCATACCAAGGTGATTGTAAAAAGGCTTGATTGATCTGTGGAGTCGCCATCTCATGTTCGTTATCCAGTTCATTGATGTCAAGGGCTTGGAAATTAGTTTCAGTCATTAGTTTAGCTAGCCCTTGTCCTTTTACAAGTTTTGTTGGTTTGATTTCTAAATCATATTCCAGAATGTTGGCAATCCATTTGCCCCTCTTGCCTTCAATTCCCTCTTGAGTTAAAATGTCTTTGACTACTGCATTGGGCACATATGCAACTATGTGAGAGTACCGGATATAAATTGAAATCCTTTATGGCTTTTACAAGGGCATATGCTTTCTTTTCCATGATCTTGTACTTGAGTGGGGCATCCCTAAGGGCTCTACTGAAAAAGGCAGTAGGTTTTTCACATCCCAAGTCATCCTTTTGCAGTAAGACAACAGCAATTGTATGTTCAAAAGCAATGGAGAAGATTATAAAATCTCTATCAAAACTAGGGCTTGTAAGAACAGGTGTTTTTGTTAAAGCTATCTTGATTTCTTCAAAAGCTTGTTTAGCCTCCACTGTCCATTTGACCTTGGCATCTTTTTTGAGCATATTGTTCAACAATCTTATAAGCTCAGCCAAGTTAGGAATAAATCTTCTTAGGAAATTAATTTTTCCTAAAAAGGCTTGCAATTCTTTGATGTTTCTTGGATGGGGGACCTGAAGTATAGCTTGAATCCTATCAGGGTCAATTCTTATGCCATCTTTTGAAATTATATGGCCTAGGAGTTTACCTTCTTCCAGGCCAAATAGTGATTTCTTTGGGTTCAAAGAAATGCCATACTTTCTGCAAATTAAGAACACTTGTCTGAGGTGTTTTAAATGTTCTTGGTCTGATTTTGAGAAGGTTGTTAGATCATCAAGGTATATGACTAAGAAATCATGGATTTATTTAGCAAAGGCTATGTCCATTGCCCTTTGAAATGGGGCTCCAGCATTCTTGAGTCCAAATGGCATTTTGACATATTTGAATGTTCCCCAAGGTGTGGTGAAAGTTGTTTTATCTTGATCATCTAGGTGAACTAAAATTTGATTGAATCCTGAGAAGCCATCCAGTAGTGAGATCCTTGAAGCTCCCACTACCCTTTGTAAGATGTGATCCATTTTTGGCAAGGGGTAGTGGTCTTTGAGAGATACTTTGTTTAAATTTCTCAGATCAACACAAAGTCTTATCTCCCCAGTTTTCTTTCTTGTAGGTACAAGGTTAGAGATCCATTCAGAAAATCTTATAGGTGCAATGATTCCAGCTTCATATATTCGTTTTACTTCCTTTTCAATTAGGGGAAGAAGGACTGGATTTACTCTTCTCAGTTTCTGTTTAAAGGGTTTCTGGTTTTCTTTCATGGGTATTGTGTGCTGGATAACTGTAGTATCATAGGATTTAAGGTCCTCATAACTCCAGGCAAACACATCTTGAAACTCTTTGAACAGTTTAATATACTCAGATTTCTTATCAGGAGGTAAGGTTCTAGAAAGCTTGACCATTTTGGGATTTTCAGTGGTCCCAATATTACACTCCTCTGTTTCTGCATTGATGGGTTGCATCTTTGGTTTCTTAGGGAGATCATTTGAATAAAAAATGTCTTCTAAAGGAGTAAGACATGTTGGAAAGAAATTATCCTTTAGTTGAATTACTTCAGTTTCTTCTTCGATAATTTCATCAACATCTGCTAGTTTTAGCTTTTGTAAATTGGCAGAGTCAAAGGTTGTAGGATGTAATATCAGATCTGCTGCTTCAGCTGATATAGTTATGTTCAGTTCATCAATTTGGTGATGATCATCCCTAATGCCTGTGTCAATGTTTAAGTTTGAGAATTCCTCCTTCATGGTCAAAAAATTGTTTATTTGGGTATCATTCTCAAATACTTGCCAATTATCTACATTGTCTAGGACAGAAGGCATGTGTTTAATCTCAACAGTGAACTGGTGGTTAGGCCCAAAAGGAAGTTTACAGGTGCTTGCAAAATTTGCCAAACTATGAGCATGCAAGTTGTGGCTCCTAGGTATTTTGGTAAGCTGATATTCCAGGAAGTTGTTGAGCAAGTCTGTCACTGCTAACCTATAAGACCTTAACCTGGGATCATTTGTGACAAAAGTTCCCTTTATCTGTTGTATAATTAGGTCTGAATGACCCGATATGGAAACTTTGGTCACTCCTAGACTCTTAATCAGTTTGAGGCCTAGTAAAAGGGCTTCATACTCAACCATGTTAATTGTACATCTAAAGTTAAGCCTATATGCATGACCTGGAGCATGGTCATTTTGAGTATTGTGTATCCAGACCCCTGCTCCTACTCCTAGCTTATTTACTGACCCATCAAATTCTAAATACAACAAGGTCCCTTGATCAATGCTTGTTTCAATGGATTTACAGACTTGTTGAGTGGGCAAGTCTAGTTTTGGTGATTCTTGTGATATATCAGCAGACTGTGTTGGTTTGATTACATCAGTGGTCTTTTGATCTGGGGCCGTGGATTGTTCATTCATATCTCTGTGTTCCGTTGTTTTTAGGAGCTTGACCTCAGTTTTGGGACATATATAAGCATTGTATAGTATGAACGAGTTTGTGTCTGAATGAATGGAGTAAATTGGGAAGCTTTGTGGCTTCTCCTGACTGCTGACCACATATTTCATCAGTGTTTCTCAGTATAGTCTCTTTGGCTGGCTAAAGACTAAGATTGTGGCATATGACATGTCTAGTTACAGAGATCCTTGGAGTTTGGCACCCCATGATCTTGATAAGAGCATACCATATTTGCATGGAATGTCAGCTACTACTACATCCATTAGAATTGTTTTGGCTGGATATTGGACTAGGGATACACAAAGGTCTTTGATTAGGCGTAAACATCTCACCTGGCTGGAATCAAATGAAAACAAATCTTTATAGGGTCCAGTGATATCTAATTCAAGTTTTTCCACTATTAATTTGGGCATTAAGTTATGAGAGGCCCCTGTGTCACACAAGGCATTGTGTAATACTTTGTCATGAATGTTTAGGCTTACATAGAATGGAGGAGCGCCTCCATCCACTGATTTGCCATTGACTTCTGAGCCAAAAATCAGCTCTGGTTGATCATCCAAAATATTAACTGCATCCCTATTTTCTGGTACTTGTAATGATCTATTGATTTGTTGTCTGAAGACCTCATGTTTGGCTAGTTCAGAAAGAGGAATTGCTATTTTCAGTTTGTCAATTTCTGTTTCTAGGTTGAAAGGTTTATCCATCTGAACTTTTGTGTTGTGAGCAGCAAGTTTTTCCCTCTCTGCTGAGTCTTGGGTGACCTTGTCCTAGTCAGGTACACTGTTTTGGGGTAAGCTTGAATTGGGTCTGTTTTCTAGAGTTCTGTTCAAGATCTCTTTTGGAAGAGATGGTGTAGATGTAGGTTTTACTGGAGGCTGTATATCATATACATCTTCCACTGTGACCTCCCTTTGGAGTTTTTTATCTGAGGACTCTACTGAAACAACTTTATCACTAGATTTCTTGGGAAGTTTGGTGTTTGTTTGTTTGGTATTATCAGGTACATCTATGGTTCTACTTCTTAACTTGTATTTTTTGTGTACTTCATAGACTGTTGTGTCATATCCATTAGATTGATGTGGGGATCTTCTATTTGTTCACTAGTGGTTGAGGCCTCTGCATAGTTTTCTTGAAATGGAGGTCTGATATTCTGATCAGGACCAGTCCTCCCAGCATTTCGGTTTTGGTTTTTTCTAAAATTGGGATTCCTTGTGGTGTTGCTTGTTTGCCTATCCCAAGAGGACTTTCTCTCCATGGTCTCAACTCTATCTCCCAACCTCTCCATACCCTTCATGATTGCATATAGCTTTTGGTCAAAGGTTGAGGGTTCCTCCTTAAATGTTATTCTTCTCTCATTTTCTGCTCTGGTTGTCTTGGCAATCAGGTTTCCCTCCACACTTAGAGCTATATTCTACATGTCTGCAAGACTTGGATGTGCTCTTTCTCTTAATTGATATGCCATGTCTGGATCAAATCCATCAGGGAATTTGATCAAGGCCAGATCAGGAGGAGGTCTCAAGTTCTGAGGAATGGCGTTGTATACATTGTTGAACCTAGCACAGTAATCTTGAACTGTTTCTTGTGGACCCCTTTTCAAGTTATCATACTCTGTTAGTATGTGTAGAGGGTCTTTCTTCTTTTCCCATCTGTTTAAAAAACTAAGGTATAAGGCATCAGGATTGAGTATAGAATTTGCAGCTAGAGACCTAAACCAGTTTCTCACATCCCTTGTCAAACTTTGCAAAAAAAATTTCATTCTTACATCTTCATCATCTATCTCATAGCTCTCAAAATAGCCCTGCATTCTTTTGGTGTGTTGCTGGGCTGTGTAAGTGCCAGTACCATCAAAGTAAGTGATTTTGCTTTGATATCTTGGGGCATTGCCCCTGGATTTGCAGGTAGGTGTAAAGGAGCATATCTAGCCATATTTGCAAGGATAAAAGGGACAACAAGAAGAAGTGGAATAGCTGGAACAACAGGGATAACATGAGTGGGGAAACTAACTTGGGAAGTGTATGAAGAACTAGGATAAGTGGGGGTGATCTGAGGGTGAACTGATGCTTTGACAGGAGTAGGAATATAGCTCTGCTAAATTGGTTCTGTGTCTGAGTTTGAGAGCTCTCCTAGCTGCTCTTTTTTCTTCAAGAACATGGGGATTAAATTGGGGTTTTCAAAGACAGATGGGGGATTAGGGTCAGGGTTGGACCTAGTATAACGTGATTTCTTCTTTGGAGCCAGCTTTTGAGTTTTATTTCCTTGGTATCTTATGAGAAGGTTTAAACAGGAAGCTTATTTCCTTTCAATTGGTAATTTTGAAATAACTCCCCAGTGGAGTTGCCATTAATGTTAACACTCAGGTTGTTCCCTGCTTCCTAAAGGGAATACGGCCGAGGTAACCACTGACCAATCTTTTAGCTACAGGTCCTAGCCTACCTATTACCAGAGAGGGCTCTCTCTTTATAATTTAGCTTTGTTGGTGGATGATTTTAGGCTACTTATGGTGTGCTGTTTTGTTTGAGTTTGGTGGGTTGGTGAACTCAAACAGAGCTGAGGTATAGATTACAGAATAGTTTGGTCCATTAGGCAATGGAGTTCAAGTAGTGTGCTGGTAAAGTAGGTTTTTGAAGGCAGAGTGTTGCTGCAGAGCAAAATAGGCATCTATGGAACAATTTCTTAGATTATGAAATGAAGTTATGGAATTAGTAAGTGAAAGGAAATTAAGAATCTTTCCCTATGCTAACAAAGGAAAAATGAAAGTATTTCTTAAGAGCAGTTAAGAATTCTCAATCAATATTCACAATGATAGAATTATTTTAGACATGAGCAATTAAGAATTCCTATCCATGGATAATCCAGAAGAAAACATATTTAGAAATAGAGATTGAGCATAGGTGTGTTCAAACAAATCCTAAGCTATTCTTTTTCTCTATTTACTATGAGTATGAAAATATATGAATTATGGCATACACAGAAAAAGACATACACAGTTCAGAATAACTTATTGTTCCAGAAAATGACACATGAATTCTGTAGCACAACAGAGCCATTCATTTCCACCTTCAGACAACATAGGAACCAGGAACTCCACCAGGAATTTGTATTATCAAAATGTCTCAAGTATACAATACAACTCTTCTGAAAGTGTTTCACTACAACTGACCCTCAATACATTCTTTGAGGGGATATATATACAAACATGGGATACAAAATATCTCAATAGTGAGTTATTGTGCAATAAATTGCACCACCAACTCTCTTACAAAAAGTAAATGAAGGAAATAACTACAGCATTTAATGTTGGGATGGCAGCTATCTTTCTATCAGGCAACTTTTGACTTTATGGCTCAGGAAAGTTGGTTGTAGCTATGCCTTTAATTCTGCGTTAGTTGAGCCTGCTGTCTGGGTGCTTTGGTGAGTCACTGTACGGATACTTCCTGTGATACCTGTGTGCTGATCTATCTGCTGACCTATATTGTGACTGAGCTCTGATTTTTCACAAAAGAGAAATAAAATAGTGGCATCACCTGGGCAGAATTTCCAGCATTGCCTGCCACCAATCAGCTGGAGGTAGCTGATGTCTCCTTATCTTCACCAGGGTTTCATCTGCTTCTGTATATATGTAGAAGTTTGGAGGCACTTCAAACAGATGTTTTATCTCATGCTCAACAAAAAATAGATTTTCCAGTTTGTCATACACAGACTGCCCAGAGGGAGGCCCTGTTTCTTCTGTGGAGCTGTTGGATGCTGTTATTTTATTTTTAACATAATTTTTGATCCTTGTGATATACTGATTATATGACAGCAGTTGTCCTGTGCCAGTCACTAGGCTTGGCAGTCCTTTGTCCTGTAACACTGTCATTTTTTCCCTGAATTCACCAATTTCTGCCTTCATTTCCTGACATTTTCTTTCTAGAGTTTGAGTGAAGTTCCTCAAAGTTAGCACTTTCTTAGCTGTCAGGATGGTGTCTCTTCTGTTGTTTATCTCTAGAGCTGCCAATTCCTCTGTAGTGTGGTTATTGACGAAATGTATCATTTTATTGGCTTGCTCAGGCATGATTCCTAGTGCTGTCCTGGCTCTTTGTATTTCTACATGAGCCATGCCTATTAGTTCAACCTGCTCATGTATTGCCTCGATTGACCTCCATTGTTCATGTATTGATTGGCCAATTTTGGCCCAAATTATCTTCTTGATTTCTGCTAAGGTCTTGCCTAGAAGCAATTCCTTTTCCAAAGTTTTTACTTTGGCCTAGGCCTTTATTTCTCTTTGCTTTTCTGCCACTGTCATTTTGGACTTATCATAGCTGGCCTCTAGCTTGGCCAGTCTATCCTTGGCTTCATTTATTTATGTTACTTGAGTTTCAAGCTCTTTGACAGCTTTCATCAAGGCCTCCATACTCATGCTGGATTCTATTGCTGTTGTTGCTTTTGTTGTTGCTCCTGTTGTTGATGTAGTTGTGGTTGGTGCTGGAATGGCAGGAGGGGTTGCTGCTGCTTGTGTAGGAGGGGCAGGTCCAAGAGTTGTAGATGTTGGAGGGGGCTGGGAGGTAGACTCCCCTTGCTTGTCCTACAATTCCTTCTCTAATTCTGCTTCCATTTGCAATATTCTTTGATTCATCATCAGAAGCAGATCCATGGCATCATCCACTTGCTTTTCTTGTGCAAGTTCTGCTGTTTGAGGATGAATGGTTGGAGGCAATTTTTCCTACTTTCTCAGTGCAGCAATGTCATCCTCTTTTTTCTTCATAAGGGCCCTAACACCCTTTGGATCTTTTGGATCATGTCCCAGATCAATGATTATGTCTTCCAAAGTCTTTATTCTGTTGTATTTAGCAGAGGAAGACAACCTTTCTAAATCAAGCTGTGTATTTGTGTTCTTTAGTGCTTCTTTTAACTGATGGGCCAACATGGCCCTGTCTGCAAGTGTGGCATATACCATTTCCCCTGTCTGTTTGTGCAGCTCTATTTGATCCATGGGGTGTATGTCCTTGGAGAGGAGTTCTAGACTTGTTTTGGTGTAGTCTGCAGATGATCTGGGTTTTGGCACTTTAGGCTTAAGATGAGTGAAAATCATCTTATCTTCCTTGAGGTCGTATGTTGCCATCAATCTCTGCTGCTTTGAGGGTGTTGTCTTCAAAAATTGATCATATAGTTGAACTCTTAAGAGTTCATTTTGTGCCTCGATCTCCATGAAACCTCCTTTGATCCCAGCTAGTTTCTTGCCCTGCTACCTTGAGGAGGTTACCTCTGTGCCTTGTTGCATGGCCTGTTCTAGCTGAAATGAGCTAGTGGCAGTCTGCTGACTGGATTGCCTTTCTCTGCTGTGGCTTTCTTCCCTTTCCTCACTGATGTATTCTTCCTCTGTTTCAGGGTCAATCTATGGCCTCTTGGCTTTCGGTTGCTGTGTTGACCCCCTTGGAGGTGTAACCTCCTCTCTATCTCACTTTTTTCCTCTCTCTTCATTGAGAGGTGTTTGTAAAACTGGGATTTGGGGTGGTCCAGTCTGCTGTAAAGGGGCTTGCCCTTGAGTTTGATCCTTTGAGGTGTTGGGCTACCCTGCCTCTGTCTCTTGTTGTTCATCCATTATTTCTTTGCCTTTTGTTGTAGTGGTGGTTGTAGATGCTTGTTGAGTAGTTTGTGCAGCTGGAGTAGTGGATGTGCCTTCTCCTACTTGGACTGGTTGCTTGAACAAGACCTGTTGACAAGAATCCAAGTCAAGAGTTTTCTCTAAATCTTTTACAGTCTGCTCCATTTTCTCTTCCTGAGTAAATTCTTCTACTATTGATTTAGGCACCCATTCATCTTGGTTGGCAAAGTGTTCTATTTTTGGATATGGGCAATGTTGATAGGCTAGCAGCCTGTACTTGACTCTCCTAGCATTGATAAAACCTTCAGGGTCATAAGGGACCCACCAGAAGCTTCTTTTAAGTTTGAGCTGTTGCCCCAGTATTTGATCAGCTTCTTGCCAACCACCTTTCTTGTTCATGATGAATGGGCCTAGGTGGTCTCTGAATTTGAGATTAGCTTTCTTGTTGGCACTGTGGAAGTGTGTAAGATCAAAGTTTATGAGTTTTCTATAGTATTCTAGGGCAAACAACCTCATAGGCACATACCTTGGGAGCCTGTAGGGACAAAGCTCACAACCATAAATTCTGATAACTGTGTGATTTTGGTATAAATGCCAATCACCTATTTTGTAATTCTTGGATAGCTGTAATATTTTCTGCATATCTTTACACAATCTGGCAGGAGGAGTCCTCTTCAAGAGGCATGTGACTGGATAGACAAATTGGTCAATAAATTCACAGTAGGAATAGGGATAATTCTGGATTTGGTGGAAGACTGAAGACCAGAAGATGACAAACCTCCTTTCTCCCTGTGAGTCTAGCTTCTTGATTGGGCACTGGAAGCAATCTGTTTGATAATAGATGAACAGGTGATAGATGTATGATGAATATTTAAATATTGCTTCCCTTTTTAGCCTTGACAGTTGGTCAGGCATCTTGTTGGCAATATACTTGGCATAATTGTATTTTACAGCAGGGGGCTTCTCAAGGCTATATGCAGATAGCATGACCAGCAGAGTTTCATCAACATGCTCATTTGTGGTGAACCCCAACACAGAGGTTAACATGTCCACCAGCAGCTTGCCTACCTCATTGAAATTTGTATATGAAAAAGGAGGTGGCCCAGAAGGTTGGCAGTCTGCCTTCATGAAATTTTTGGCCACTGCAACAATGTTTGTGCTAGAGAGCTTGGAGCCCTCATCCAGCAAGTACTTAATGGAAAAAAGGTATAGCATATGGGTTTGTTTGTAATTGAGCATCTGATTTATGGAGTCTGGTGTTATGTAGAAGAGGATGCTCCCAGATGGAGACTTTACAGCTCTGAGCTTCTGGTCATAGTTTTCTTCACAGAGGTGAATGACTTCAGGAAAGACATTTACAGATGGTAGGAAATAGGTGGGGAGATTGGGCTCCCAGATGCCATACATGTCACTGCTATCCAAGTGACTGTTCCTCAACTGGCAGAAGGTCTGTAAGTGATTCCTCTCTGCCACAAAATCTGCAATGAGGAAATCACTGTCTACCAGTGGCATAGCTTCAAGCTCTTTATTGGGTGGATTCGCAGGAGCTACATCTAGTGCAGATGGAGTGGCCATGTCTGATTTTAACTGGATGTTTACTTGATTTTAGGATTAGTGCAAAGGCTGGGGAATGCCCGCTAAATTGTGTTTAGCAGTGAGTACTCTGAGAGTATGAGGAAACTCTTTTCAGGTTTGATGAGCTGTGGGGCACTCTATTGGAAAATCCAGAGTGTGTTTGAGCTAATTAGCTGGTTTTTTAAGGGAATTTCTGATATCAGGGATGAGGGAGCAGTTGTATTTGCTTTTAGCCAGTGGCTCGGCTTCTCCAATTCGTTTTTATGGTAAAATTGCAGAAGGGCACGGGTTTCTTGCAAAGCTTTGTCGTGCGGGGATTTTACCAGGTTTTTAGGAAGTTTCAGTGGAAAAATTTATCTGTGAGGAGCTTTTGCAGAGTTTCTTTACAGGAATTTAGGAGAAAATTAGGAGAAATGTGGGTAAAGTAGGTCGACTGCGGAAAATACCTGGTTTTCTCGGTGCGGGAGGCATCAAGCTGGATTATTTGCAGGTACTTGTGTCGACGATGAGGGCGGCAACAACTTTGGTGGGTGAATTCTTAATTTCGGCCATTGGACGACATTTTTTGCATGCAGAGTGCTCCAGAAACAACGAATGAAAATGACAAATAACGATCATTTCCCGTCTTTTTATGCATTTTCGGCCCTTTGGCGCCTTTCTGGTGATGACGCCATGCTAACGTGGCAGCTGACGTGGGTGGCCAGGTGGCGGTGACACTGTGGCAGGGCAGTCGGCTGGACAGACGACGTGGAGGTGACGTGGACGCGCGGTGGTGGAAAAGGCGAGGTGACGTCATGCTGACGGGGGCGTGACGTCAGCGAAGGGGGATGGGCGGTAAGTGGTTTCCCCAGAGGTCCCATTGGTGGTAAGCGGTATAAGGAGGGGGGGGGGGGCTCCGAACAGTGCGGGAGGCCGACCCGTGGCGGGGTACGGCGGTAATACCGCCAATCCCCTGGACGCAAAATATCGAGCATATCCCCAGCGAAAACGACCGCGCATCGTCGGATGAATGGGGCCGATGATCGGACGATGGGCGGCAACTGTGGTGCGATGGCGCGTTAAGGAAGGGGAGACCCACCTATTAATTTAATTGATTTAAATAAATCAAGCGCGGGGGGGTTTTAGCCTTAGGTTTCGGGTTTTTAGGTTTATTTGTGCCCATTTGTAAATGTTTTTATTTAAAAAAAAAAACATTATAATAAATGTATTTCGGAAGGAAAAATGGGTAGGAATGGTTACTGAGGGAGGGGATTCTGATTTTTTGACTTTTAACCATAGTTTTTTGACAAAAACCATAGTTTTAGGGTGAATGAGGGTTAATATTAACCCCTGATGGGTTGATATTCCCCAAGAGAGGGCTATATAGCTATAGTGCTACGGGGAGGGTATTTATATAGATTTTTTTGGGAATTTTTTTATAGATCTTTATAGAATTAGGGAAGGGGGAGTTAGGGAGCTAAATAATATGTTAGTTGTTAATATGACATTGTGAGGTGAGTGAAGGGGTAAATAATAAGTTTTAACAAGTAAAACTTAGGAATGGAGGGTGAGGGAATTGAGAATGAAGGTTTTTACACAAAAAATGTGGCTTCTTTTCCTTGATTGAACTTCATAATTTGACTTGGTATTTGGTCATGAACTGAAGTGGAACAGCACACTTGAGCAGATCTCAGGGTCCTTGGGGATGTTAGTAAATGAAGTTTGGGGGAAAATAGGGGGAAATTAGACATGCTTCGAATGTTATGTCCTAAAACCTCTGCTTTGATTCCAATACCCTGAATTACATGAGTCTTTGTACTTGATAAGCCAATTGGTGATGGCCCTTCCTTTCTGCAACCTTGCACTACTTACCCATCCTAGTAATCCTAACATTTTTTCTTCACTTGAAGTGGGTGTACTTGAATTAGTAGACCCTGATTGTTCTCTTTTTCTTTTGACTGCCCCCTATCTAAATGTACCCTTATTTCTTCCAAGGACCCAGATTAAGTAGTTGGGCTCCTTTATTTCTCTAACTAGCTAGTCATCTGCCAAGCTTGAGCTGTTTGGACAAGAAACATTCTCTATTCTGCAACAAGCAATTTAAACATGGCATGGTCCATATTTATACTATTGGGCCCTCCATCAAGTATGATTAGCAACAGTATTTGTAGAGTATTATACTGCCCAGAGATAGTAGTGGCATTTTGATTGGCCACTTTCCTGGTCTTTAGTTTGGGGTTCATTTTCACTTTTCTCTTGACCATTTGTTTTTCTTGCCTTTTTATTATTCTTTTAAGGCATACCCTCTTTTAATTTTTTAATTTTCATAGTATGTACACCAAATATGGAACCTTTGCAGCTTGCAATGATGAACATATTTAGCCCTTCCACTGTGAATCATGAAAGATGAAACCTATTGGTATAGGAACCTAACAGTGGCTCCACTTGGGGATGGCTTTTCTTGGAGGAAATCCAAGATCAACAGGTCATATGGCCTTATTTTCCTCTTCTTAGTGCAGTGAATCCTCTCTAGTATTGACACCTTTGATCTGAAATTAGTGAGCTGGTATGCAGTGTCCTATGACCTCATTTGTGCAAGAATTACCATTTTATGTCTTGCTAACCTGTATCACTGTCTATCATTGGTTCTCTGTGTCACACGGAATGAGTTATATTTGCGGACGAATCCAACCTTCCTAGGAGTCTAAGACTCTCTAATTACAAACAAACCAAACAAGAGCTATCCTTCTCTAGATACACATCATTCCATGAGAATTCAAATGTTTTCGATCTTACCTTAGGTCCCACGCTTGTTGTAGCAATCCAGCCTTGCTGATCCAGATGAGCTCCTCCTTCACTTTCAGACCTGCATACACTAACAAAGCAAACGATTACATAGCATCTGAATATTCATTATAAAACAAAATATATCTATCATACTGACCAAGGAATGTACGAAATAATTCATTAACAAATCATTGAGAAGAATGGACTTATTTGTATTAAATAATCAAGGAACCATTACAACCTGAGCCTTGGTGTTGTGCAAGCTCCTCCCAGGGTCCAGCAAGAGATTTCCTCTACTTTGACAAGCTCACCCACTGCCACTATGGCAACAAGGAAGAATAGTGATCTCTCCTCACAAGTCAACAATGGAAGTCCTAATTCCAGCAGCATTTACCCTTTAGAATGTTCAGCTTTCAACCTCCCCTCCTCTGGCCCAATGCCTGTATTTATAGTATTCTAGAGGAGGTTACTCAGTTCCAACATCAATGGGATACTCCCTCTTTTGGATGGGGTAGC